>JAOTQH010281328.1:0-10180 GCA_025631255.1 Cornus kousa
AGTTGTATTTTAGAATTTTAGATTCACGGAATTTATTTTTGTAAAGGAGGTTTATTTTATTAATAGAATTTCATTCAACGATTTATTCATTCTTTTTATTCTTCTTGTATTATGTGTTCGTTTAAATACTAAATTGTTTTTATATTCCCGTGTTTTCGGGTGTGGGCCTGGCCAATCTACACGTGGAAATTTGGGGGTATCACACACGTCCACAGCAGGCGCCTTTGCCCCTTCCTTTCTCTCTCTCCATCACCTCTATTGCCACCACAACTTTTAAAGTCACCACCACCTTTGGGCCCTCCCAGCCTTCCTCTTCCTCTTCCTCCATCACCTTTATCGCGACCTCCTTTGCCCCTTCCTCTCCCTCCATTACCTTTACCACCACCACAACTTTTAAAGATGTCGCCATGTAACGTTTTTGATTTTTGCCATTTTTTATTTTCTAGGTTTTTTAATTTTTCTGGATTATTTTAATCCTTGTCTTATTTTACGTGCCACGCTGGCCTTGAGGGCTGTTTACGTCATTTTCTTAACCGGGAATTTTAGAAACGCATTTTAATTATTTTGACCAAATTTGGAATGACGGATTATTTTTAGAATTTTTTCAAAGTCGAGACGACTTTCGAACTCAGTAACTTATTCCGGTTTTCTCATCTTAAGTGAGGAGCGTCATTCACGTTTCACATGTGTGTGTGTGTGTGTGTGTGTGTGTATTCATTGAGAAGATATTTTGGGAAGGGGGCAAGCATTTCATTACAATGGAAGACCAAAGGCAATGAGGTAACTTTGTCTAAATTTAGTAATCCACAAGACTTAGACAAGTGGCACCCGAAGGGCCAAGTCTTCAATTGCAAGACTAAGCCCTCACTTTCTCTTCCTCATTAGCTTCTTCCTCATTCCGTGTATCTCTCGCCCTGTTAGTTTCTTCCTCATTATCTCTCTATAACTATACGCATATATGTCATATATCATTCAAGCATTGATTTGAAGAGTTTAAGGTGGGATTTTGAGCATGAGCAAGAAGGAGAAGTTGGAGAGCTTGGCAAGAGCTTCAAATTGAGGCCAATATTGCTAGGATTTGGAAGGATTTCAAATTTTGGGAGGCCTTAGGGCTTGTTTGGCTTACTCTATGGAGATAAGGGTTTCTAAACTATGCAATCTTTGATTCTTGTGAGTTAATTATATTGTGTGATGTCCTAGCATGCTTAATTTGTTTGTTTTGTTCATAGAAGTTGGGGTTTGTACATAAGAAGTGTGATAATTATATTTTTTTGTATTGAATGTGTTGAATGGTGAATATTTACTTGATTTATTTAAAAAAAACGTGCTATATTTTAAATTGATATATTTCTCACATGTTTAAATGTTATAATTGATGTGAAGGTCGCTTGAGAATTTATTGATTTAATTTTTTTGAAAAGCATGCAAGCATGATATAGATGTAATGTGTGGAATTGTATATTTGGCTTGGCATTTGAATGGTATGAAGCATTTATGCATAAGCATTGGGAAGGAAATGAGAAATTTGATTTGAAAAGAATAGAAAAATGTTTTGCGAAAACCCGGGCGCCTAGGACTTGCCTAATGGTTCGTGGTGCATTAACGGCTTGGAATGGTGAAATGGAAATGCTTTGGAGGTGTGGAGTGACATTTGCATATCATTGTGTTCCATTGACATAGCATGGTTTACCTGTGGTTTAGTTGATATGAAGGTTGTTGTATTTTCTCCCAAATAGTATGATCTCGTTCTGTTGTATTCTATGCTCGGTTTGTATTCATGTGGTCATTAAAAATTGTGATTTATGCTCCTCCTACTGAGCTGTTGTACTCACCTCTTATATTACCATTTTCAGGTCACAAGAAAGATGTAACAGACAACACTCCCTCACAAGCTTAGTTGGGTTGGATGGGATTTTTGGTTTTTTCCCTTGTAATTGATGTATCTACTTCTATTTTGTTGTAAATTTGTAATGAGTTACGTTTTGTATCTAAGTCATGGATGGAAATTTATTTTTGATTTAAAGTTGTATATGTAAGGCCTTAAGGCCATATTTTGATGTAATTGGACTTACTTATCTTTAAACGATGTATTGCATTCATATTCAGTTTAATTGAAGACACGGGGGTTTAATTATGTTTTTACACACTATTGAATGCATGAATTGTGACAGGTTTAGACCTTAAATGAGGTCACCAAGGGACCAAAGGGGTGACTATATGCACAAGTACTTCGTTTTAGGTTTTTTTGGGCATTTTTTTCAGGGTTCTAGTTATCTGGAACCGGTTCAGCCTCATTGAACCGGTTCAAGGAGTGCATTTGGTTCATGTTTGGGCACACTGCCAATGTTGAACCGGTTTAGGCCCTCTAGTATTCATTTTGCCTTGACAGTTTAACAGCTTTGATCAACTGACTTCCTGCGGTCATATCTTCTTCATTCCGAATCCAAATAGGGTCATTCTTGAGTCCATTTTCAAGTATTTTGAGTCAGATTTTCAATGATACTAACCTCATCTTTAAATTCCTTTCATGCTAAGATATGGTTATTTTAGTGGGATAGTGTCGGGTTTTCCCTTGAATTGAGTAGGGATAGTATTGGACAATCATGACCAATGACCGTAGAACCTCTTCGAATGTCATGGAATGACTAGGATGATTGCTATAAACTTCATTTAACTAGTTTAAGGACAACTTATCCTTACTTATTGTAAAATGACCATTTTACCTCTAGTGTGTTCTTGGGTTCGGGTAAGGACCCGGTTAGCGATTCGGATCCCGGGTCTGGGTTGTTACATGCCGCCTCTGAGGCCTCCGAGGCTTCTTCCTCCTTTCCCTCCATCACCTCGCTCACCTCTGAACCCTCTACCACCACGACTTACAAATCAATCAACCAAATACAAAAAGAAAAAGAAAAAAAAAAAGAAAAAAAAGAAGAAAAAAAAAGAAGGAAAAGGAAAAAGAAAATAATAAATTATCTAAAATAATAATTTTACATTGCCTAATTTTTTTAATATTATTTTATTTATATTAGAGGGGTTGTTAATGTCTTTTTATGTGAATATAGGGTAATTGCACCAAATTCATAGTATAAGGAGGTTTTATACCACGCATGAACTGTTTTGCACTATATTGATAGTAGATAGGGTTTTTTGCACTTAACTCAAGGGTAAAATATGATTTTTGAATTTATTTTTTGTCAATTTTGATCAAAAAGTGGTCAGAGGAACTTATTTGTACCTTTTTTGAATTTTATGGATTGAAATGCATAATTTTAAAAAATAAGAACTATTTCTGCACAAACTCTGTATATTATTTAATTATTTAATTATTTATTTTTTACACTGAACCCTCAATTCTACAATCAACAATACTATGACATTTATCTTTCGAAAAAAAAAAAAACAATACTATGACATTTCCTTCCTCCTCTCTCAACTACACGCACGTGCGCGCACGGGCGCACCCACAGGTGTATATTAACGGACAGCTGATTTTGGATTGGTGCGAATAGCTGAAAGGAAATTGTTCCTTTTACAACTTCGAAAATTCAAAGGTCTTAGGAGTGTATTCTTTTTTCTCCGACTGGTAAAGAATGATCATATTTTTTTGCTCAATTCGTGGGCTCAGCATAGAAGATAATGTGAATCTACTCAGCCAATCAGCTTCTCGATCTCATTCTTATCTCACAAAAAATAAATAAAATAAAATTATAAAGTTATAAAAGTGTTATTGGATTAATAAAGGATTAGGCCTTTAAGTGGCTCCACCCGGTTTGCCACTTACGCTAATGAAAGATACCCTTACGTGAGTTGTTGGTTTTAGAAACTCTGACTTAAAAGAAGGAAATCGGGAGAAAAATCAGACATTTGCGCAAAGTGGACTGACTATGAAAGCTTTCATATTTTCACGGATTGCCCTTACAAGGGCTTCTCTTTATGGGCCATTCGAATCATCATCATGGGCAAAAACAATAATAATAATAATAACATTTCCAAGCATTTTTCTACTTACCTCGTTATGGACATAAATTTTTCTTTTCTTATGTTTAAATATTCATAGTAGTATAATATAAGATAATGTGAATCTACCCAGCCAATCAGCTTCTCTAACCTATTCATACCACACAAAATATAAATAAAATAAAATTATAAATTAGGTGTAAAAGTGTCATCGGAGTAATAAAGGATTAGGCATTTAATGGCTCCACCCTATTAATTTAGATTTGCCAAAAAAAAAATCTTAACATTTCCAAGCATTTTTCTACTTATATTATGGTCATAATTTTTTCTTTTCTTATGTTTAAATATTCATATAATACATTATAAACATCTTATTTAACTATCTTGTTAACACAATTTTTTTGTTCTAATCTTCCTTTCATAGAGATTCAATACATAAATATAAAATTAAAGAGATCTATATACGAGAAGGTGGCGTATTTGTTACGTAACGGCGATAAATAAAGAAGAAATGAAAGGTAAAAATAAAAATACTGCTCAATATAATATTTTTATACTAAAATGTTTTTTATTCAATTGCCTTGACCAAATAATGGTGGAAAACGTGCTTGCTAGCTCTTATGCTAAAAAACAAATGACTCTGCATTGACCAAAAGAATGCTAGTAGCCCTAATTTTCAAAACAAATGAATCCATTAACAAAAAATTGGCTATGTTGTTAGTGCTTAAATAACAGTATAATGAAAATTGTTGATTGGAAATAAAATAATGCATATTGACTATGTAGTTTGGAAAATTATTAGATCTGATGTTTCAATATTTATGGGGTCTTCTAGACTATACATGTATTTCAAGTGCAGGTTATATCTTTAAAATTTAGTAAAACTTATTCAATTAAGACTTTTTAATTGAAAAAATAACACACAAAAGTGTATTACAGAGTAATAATGTTTGGTATGATTCATAATAATAATCAAACTCTAGGCTAATCCGCAATCCACTCGATATTTTTTTTTTTTTTTTTTTTTTTCCTCCAAGTGTAAATTGACTGCTCCAATGAAATTTGATTTGCCCCAGTAGGAAGCGAGCGTACTGCGTTGTGGATAGTGCAAAGGCAAAGGATGTGGAACATGCCACATTAGAAATTTCCTAGTGTTGGAACGAATTTTTCCACTGTAGATCCTTTAATTATTCTTAGAAAAACCAATCAATAATGGCCTCGTTGACCTGAATCTTTTGTTTGTTTTTTAAAAGTGGGGTACGTCTGACTTTGAGTTAGTCTAATGTAGAAATTTCTCATTGTTCTAGACTGAGATTTCCTAGGTTCTCTCACTTTAGTCCGGTTGAGGTAAGTAGATAATTGGATTGGATTTGAGCGAGTTTTAAACTTTATGAATGGATAAATTAATAATTCATAATCAATTCATTTATGACAGGATATAAATGTGGGTTAGTAATTAGGGATTATTACATATACATGTATTTATGGGCCCATATTTATAGTATTGTGATGTCAAAGTCCTAAAGTTTCAGAAAAATGAGATGGACCAAATTAATGACGTGGACATGAACTTTTACAGTTCACCACAATTTATTACCTAAACTAACCTTTCATTTTTTGAACACAATTACTATATTGTGCTCTGTTTATTTTCAGTCACAAAGACGCGTATTCCCTATTCTCCGAAAAAAAAAAAAGACGTGTATTCCCTTTGAGCCAAAAGATCTACATCATCTCAAACATACGCCCTCATCCCTTTCAGCCGCAAAACATTTCCGTCTCATAAATGCTCCATCTCAAACGTACGCTACTTCCTCTCTATCATGGACTATGAAGAACGGAATCCGTCATTGAACGTGTTAACCATCTATATTCATGTGACTTGGAGCAACTTCATGTGTGAAATCCTTGGTTCCATTATGAACTGAAACGGTGTAAAAACTAATCATAAGGGTAGACTGAGCTTTGTTGGGTGTTCCTCTCTCTCTCTCCTTCACTCATTCTCAAGTGAGAATCTAGGGTTTGAGGTAAGTTTTCATTGATTTCGTTATCTACAATATGTTCTTCTCTGAATTTTTTGTTTTTTTTGTTTTTTCACTTTTTTAATCTGTGTTTTTTTTTTTTTGCTTTTTTATTTAATCTATTTTGATGTCCAAAAATGCTCTTGCAAAAAAAAAATTCAACAATTTTTAATATATAAGGAAGAATACTTGGGTTGGGGAAGTGGAATTTTCCTGAGTTGAATAACTCTCAACAATTGAAATTGGAATTATGTGAAGAGGCTTCTGTGTTTTCCTTATTTTTTGTTTTCCATATTGGCAGTGTTTGAACAATATATATATATATATTTTTTGTGACGACACACTAAAAATAGTGTCTTTGTCTATCTTTGTTTTTGCATTCCCTTTTTTCTGTCAGTGGTCAGTCACACTAAAAATGCATCAATTCTAGTGAAAAGAGAAGACTTGACATTTGTTTGTTACTGCAAAGGTTGAATTTATTAACTTTTACAATCTGAACATTTTTTGGAGGTAAGTTTTCATTGATTTCGTTATCTACAATAAGTTTTCATTGATTTCGTTATCTACAATATGTTCTGCTCTGATTTTTTTATTTGGTTCTTTAATTTGTTTTTTTTTATTTTTTTGTCTTTTTTTTTATTTAATCTATTTTGATGTCCAAAATGCTCTTGCAAAACAAAAATTTCTAACAATTTTTAATAGATGAAAGGAAGAAGACTTGGGTTGGGGAAGTAAAATTCACATCTTTTTTTTTTGACTTTGTGCATAAGAGGTATTTGATTAATTTTCTGTCATTAGAACACAAGCATCAGCCATATCTTTATGTAATACGTAGTCATTTTTACACTCCAGAACCTTTTTTTTTTTAAATTATTTTTTTTTAATACTAATGAGTTAATCCGAAAACAGTTGGAGAAATGGATGAGAGACAAGTTGCATGTTTTTGTTGATTCGATGGAAAAGTTGAAAAAAATGGTGATGGGGAAATTATATACATCGGCGGTGTCATGGACCCTTTTATGATGACTACAACAACAACATATGACTCATTTATAAATGAGTTACGAGAACGTTCCTCTTCAAACATAAGTGGTAAAGTCATATATTATACCACATAATATAACAAGAATGACTTGTGAGGATGACAGGAGAATCTGGATTTAAAATGATGCTTCTAATGAGTGGTAGCAAGTTAAACGTACATGTGGAAGATACAACTCCAGTAATGGCATCTTGCACAATTCCAAGTGATCATAGTGAGAGGTTTGACAAATATATGTAAAGAAATACATTAATACATGCATTGCATAGGTTATACAATTTTTAATATGTTTTTTCATCTATTATAGAGAATTTGTGGAAGCCACTGATTGCAATCTATCACCAAGTTGTCTTGCCTCAACGTCTTCACTTCCTCCAACAAATGCGCATCAGGATTCTTTCCGACACATTGATGGAATTAATTCTGAGGGTCAGCTTTTTAAAAGCCTAAATGATTTCAAAGACGCACTCGTTTTGTTTGGTCTTCGTAACCATTTTCGGTTCAAATATTTGGACAACAGCAGAAGATATTATAGAGTTGTGTGCGATGTTAAGAGTTGTCCATGGAAATTGTCAGCTGGTTGTGAAGGCAGTAGTGATCTAGTGAGAATCAAGCGGTTTAATAATGTTCACATTCATACTGCTCAAGACATTTCAGATTATAAAGCTGTTTTTCGATCGAATGAAATGGGTCGAGCTATTGTTAACAAGGTCAGGGACAATTCTAAATATACTCCTAAAGCTATTTCCACAACTATCGAAAGTGAATTTTCAGTTAACATGACTTACATGCAATCCTGGGAGCTAAGGAGTGTGCACGTCATATCATTGAGGGTAATCCTGAGGATAGTTACATTTTAGTCCCGTGGTTGTGTGAACGGATAAAAAATTCAATTCCCGGCACAATTACATCTTGGGAGTGCACAGAGGATAGGAGATTCAAGCGAGTGTTTGTAGCTTATGGATGCTCTATAGAAGGCTTCATCAACTATTGCAGACCCATGTTAGCAATCGATGCTTGCCACTTAAGTGGCAATTATAAAGGTACAATGCTTGGTGCAACGGGTTATGATGCGAATGAAGGGTTGTGGCCTTTGGCATATGCTATCGTTTCAACTGAGAATGATGATGATTGGCATTGGTTTTTGAACAAGGTGAAATAAATTCTAAATGGTCGCACTGTCACGATTTTAACTGATAGGCATCCAAGCTTAATAAGTTGTATTAGAGATATTTTTGAGAATGATGATGATTGGCATTGGTTTTTGAACAAGGTGAAAGAAATTCTAAATGGTCGCATTGTCACGATCTTAACTGATAGGCATCCAAGCTTAATAAGTTATATTAGAGATATTTTTGGCTCTCAATACCACTCATGGTGTCTTCGTCATTTAATGGCGAATTTTTCTACGTCCATTCTTGGAAATCGAATATTAGGATTGATGAGTAAGGGTAAAGAGAGTGCAAAAAAATTGCTTGATCAAATTGGAGATGCTCGAACTCTCGGCGAGTATGAGAATGCACTGGCTGCCATGCGGTTATTTCGGGAGGAGTTGTGTGATTGGGTTTTGGAGCAATCACCAGAACATTGGTCAAATGCTAAGTTTACTTCCAAGCGATGGGATAAATTGTACACCAACCAAGCAGAGTCATTCAATGCATGGGTGAAAGAAGAGAGGGTTTTTTCAATCACAAGGCCTATGGATGCACACGTGCAAAGACTTAGCACATTTTTATATCAAAAGAGTTTGGATGTTCAGAAGTTGACTATCCCGGTTGGGAAGCGTATTGAGAAGAAAATCCAAGAAGAGCAAAAGGTAGCACTTGGTTTTAGTCTGATACGTCTTTCGAATACTGAGTGTACAGTATATGACCGACTTAGAAGGCCATTCAAGGTGATTTTTGGCACTGAACAGTTTTGTAGTTGTTTGAAGTGGACAATGATAGGGATTCCTTGTTCACATGCATGTTATGCCATCCATAATTTTTCTCTAAATATTTATGACATGGTTGAACCATGGTTTAAGGTTGAAACACAACAAAAACTATGCAAACATCTCATGTCTTCAGTTCCCATGCATGATATGCCAATTCCAAGTGCTGTTGTTGATGATGAAAGTGCTTCCCATCTTAGGCCTCCTGCGGTAAAACGTCCCCCTGGACGACCTCGTATTAAAAGGATTGAATCACAATTTCAAGATGTAAGGCCGTTGCATTGTTCGTGATGCGGCGAGACTGGTCATAATCGCCGAAACTGCAAGGCTCCTATTCCTAGATAGAATATTTTGTTATCATTGTTAATTTCTTGCTACTGCATTAGTACTCTTCTTTCTAAGTTATTTGGAAACCATTTATTATAAATATGTTGGAACTTATTATTGGTATTCAAGTCACTGGTTGATTTTGCTACTTAATGATTTTTATTACTTCAGAAATTTTTTGAACAATGGTTTCTTTTGTCATACTACCTTACAGGTGATTTCATGAATATTGGCAATATTATTGTAGGTAAAACTGCTTCCTTCCTATACGCCATATTAGCTCTCGTAGAATAGAGTTGTTTTGCTCTTTAGAGTACTGGATACAGAGAAATATTCTCGTGGAGAGAGAAGTCAAGTGGGTTCATTATTGTGATAGGTTTTTTTTATACGAATGGGCTTTGTTTTGGGTATATTAATAAAATGAGGGCAGTATAGTAATTGAGTTTAAAAAGTGAAAGGTTAGTTTAGGTAACAAGTTGTGGTGAACAGTAAAAGTTCATGTCCACATCATTAATTTGGTCCACTTCATTTTTCTGAAACTTTGGGACTTTGACCTCACAATACGGTAATTATGGGCCCATAAGTACATTTATATGTAATAATCCCTAAATATAAACTCTTTCCATTCAAAGCGTTTAAATCAATGATAGTCACATTAATCAATAATAATACCGATGGGATCTTTTATCAATTTTCTTTTTTGTTTTATTGGGAGGTGATATTACCTCCCCGTTTCTACATTTGCATTTCATCTTATAAGAAATGACAATTTTAACTATAATTGTGTATATAAATTACATAATTACCCTTTAGATATGGAACAATTTTTTCAAGTTATTTATTTATGTTGAATAAAATATGTCTTTTGATAGAACTAAAAAAGAAAAAAGAAAAAGAAAA
>JAOTQH010281339.1:0-10180 GCA_025631255.1 Cornus kousa
ATATATATATATATATATATATACACACCTTCTCTTTTATCTTGCATTGAACCTGACCTTTGTAATTCTTATTTGGTGTAGATCTGGATCTTTTATATATATATATATATATATATATATATATGGATTGTTTGTTATCTAATTTTCTTATTAATTATATAATTTCCTTATTAGTAAAAAAGATGATTCAGAAGAAAAAAATTAAAGTGAAACAATTCATATATATACATATATATATATATATATATATAATTAAAGCAAACAATAATTTTAAATTCTCTATTTTCTTCTCTTCTCTTCCATCCAACCGAACAAAACGAGGAAAGTCCATAATCTCTTCCCTGGGGATGTCTTGTCCTTCTCTTCTTCTCTCCCTTCCATCTAATTTTTTTCCTTCCTAACGAACGGAGCCTTAGAGGGCTCTCACATAGTCACATGCACCAAAACTACATCATTTTGATCCACAGAGCTCAAAAAATGTTGCACCAAACCCCAACACGAAACTTGGGTTGGGCTCGATCGATCTGTGCTATTCAAGGTAAAGGATAATCATGAGTGTCTAGGGGTCTTCCACGCAACAAGGTAGGGTCATGAATTCGGTTACCACGGAACGTAAGTCAACACTAGCTGTCAAATTGACTTCACAATACAAGAGGGTTATAGGATTCCTGAAAGCGACAGGAAAATAGAGCCTCCAGCGGCCCATCTACATCTCTCTCCTCCCATATTTTCAAATTCGAGATCTCCACATGGGATGGGACTCTTTTTCTTTTATTTGTCATAATACACTGACTCAACTACTTGAATTAAAATTATATAATTAATTTTTTTATAAAAAATTCATTCACAATAAATCACACTAAAAGTAATTTAGACAAGAAAAAAAAAAATTAGATTTTGACAGTATGAATTTTTGAACGAGGAAACCATCACCCTTTCCAAAAAATGTGTTTTTAGCACCAATTCAAATAATAATAATTAATAACAATAGTAGGTAACCAACAACGAGTTTTTAGATCAACTTCAGATTTAGGTTGACTGAATCGGATAATAGTTCAAGATTGAAAATAAAAATATTTTATATAGTTTAATTGTGAATTTCTCATAAATGGACTAATCTAGTAACAGTTGTAAACTTCTAATTGGAGTAAATCCATGGTTGAAATAGGATTATTATCCTTTTGAGCTGCTAAATCCCCAAGTTCCCAACACTAATAAATTTCAAAACAAAAGAACTGTAAATACAGGGTTTTGGTCAAAAATTCTCAGAAACCTCCATTTAACTAAGCCCCGTTATTCCTACCCTTCTCCCTTTCTCTCTCCTCCAACAACTTCCCAGCCTCCTCATCCCCTTGTTCCCCAACCTTCTTCTGAGCCGCCTCCTCTTTCATCGCCTTCAACTTTGATCCATTGTAATACGCCACACCAAAAAATGCAATCAGATACCCCAACAAGTTCACCGGCGTCACCGTATCCTTAATCACCGACCACGAAAAAGCAATCAACAACCAGTCCTTCACCACTCCGGCTACATTCATTGTCAATGCCGACAGCTTCGCCACAATCAAGAACACCGCAAGGTTCAGCCCGAAAGCGCAAACCGCATTGGTCCCAAATATCAAGAAATCAAAATGAAAGCTCGAAGAAGCCAAAGCCTCCTTCAACAATGGGTATTCCACGAAAATCCACGGCACCATCAGGAAAACCAAACAACAGGGTGAGATGTAGTACATGGTATTGATGGAGTTCATCTTGACACCCTTTGACTGTAACAAGACTTCGATCATCACCAATCTGGTGGCCTCGCAACCCAAAGCGAAGAGTTGAATCATCACCCCCCACGAGTTGAATTTCACTTCGCCGTAGGCGGCGATTGCGACCCCAATCGAGATCGACACCATGTTGGTCATCGTCTCTGACTTGAATGCCTTTCTTTTGGAGAATACGTCGATCGAGTAGACTACAACAGGCATGAGAGCTTTAAGCATCTGTATGAAGGACACGGACAGATATATATAGGCGGTGTTGGACGACCAGAGGCTGAGAGAGTAGAGAGCTCCGATTGGCAACACCGATTTCAGGTAGAGCTCGCGGGTCATTGCCACGGGTTCAACCAATTTGAAGACGCGGACCAGAAGGAAGGCCAAGAAGGAACAGAAGGCCATGTGAATCATGGTGAGGGAAATTGGGTATGGCCAATTGTACATCTTTCGATCGAGTATGTACTTGTTGTAGACTATAACGACGAAGCTGATGGAAATCCATATGATGACGTAGGTGTATGATAGCATGATCTTTTTTATCACACCTTCGCTAAGAGCACCAGCTTTCGCCATTGCAGGTTGGAAAGCTGGTGGAGACTCGAACCTTGGTTTGGTGAGAGAAAGGAAGGGGTAAGCATATCTTTATAGGACATCGGTTTTTCTATGGTAATAGTAGTAAATGGTGTATTTGGATTGGGAACAAGGAATTTGAATTGGATTACAATTTGAAATAAAATTTTGGCAAAAGTTCAAAACTTTTAACAAAAATCATTGGCTTGATTAGTTGCTCAACGGGTTTATATGTCTCTAAACAATTTTTACATTCATAAATAATTTTTAAAAAGATCAAAAGAATAGTAGGTATATTACTCCCTCCGTCCCACATTGGAGGTCCCATTTTAAAAAATGAGAGTTTTTAAGGGAATATGCATTTAATGTATTGTCTTCTTTTAAAATTATCAATTTGTCCCTTCTAATTTAAATATATATAATTAAAAGGTTTGAAATTTTTTTAAAAAAATAAAGGACAATGATGAAAATATAGAATTTATTTGTTTTGACTTTTCAGGAAGGACAACTAATTTGGGACATGTAAAAAGAGAAAAATGGATTATAATATGGGATTGGGGGAGTAGTATATATATATATAAATACACACACTTACCTTTTATTCCTGAAGTAAGAAATTATATACTCAATTTTAGTTAATTAATTTTTTTTTCTTTATTTTAATAAACTTACATTTTCTTTTCAAAAAACTACTTAAATAGATTTAGGGGTCTTAAATAACAAATCAATATATTTTTAAAGTTAATTTTTTAATTTGGTCGAGTTAGGTCCAAAATATTCTCCAAACTCTTATTTCAAAATACCAAAATATTATTCCTAAATTAAATCATTCTTTCATTCATAAAATTTCGAAAAACAAGATTTTTGAGTTGACTTTCAACTTGACATTTTCGCATACGATGTATATATTACCAAAATAAATTAAAAAATAAAAAAATTTAAAGATATCTCCTAATTCATATTGGTTCAAACCTGCAAATATCAATTTAGAAATATAGAAATAATTTAATGAAAATTCATTATGTATAGAATTCTTTTATTAGGTGGAAATTCATCCTATATATGTATATATATAATTTTATTTGCACATAACTTTAACCATATCTCCTAATTTATGCCGATATAAACTTGTAAATGTGAAAAAAATTCTATTAATATATATACATATACATATATACAGATAGAATGCAAGAGAGGTTGATCATGAAAAAACTAAGAGAGGGGATATCATAAAAAAACTAAATGGTTACTTCACGTACACCATCAATCATTTTTTTTATTTTTTATTTTTTAAAAAACAAGTGTAATTAATTGAGCCAAAAAAGTGATGACCATCTCAAGGCATGCACCACATCAAAGACAATTTATATATTCTTGAGTTTAATTATATATATATTTTTTGGGGGGACTAATCTTTGATTGTCCCATTTTTTACTATATTGAATTTTTTTTATTTTAAAGAAAGTACAAGTGAAAATAAATCTTTTTTATTATTTGCAACAATATGGTTCAAAGATAAAGGAAAGAAATTATTTAAAGAAAGTACTTGATTTTAGAAGAATAATTTTTAGTATTTTGGAATAAGTGTTTAGAGGGTATTTTGGACCTAAGCAATAGTTATTAATGCATATGTAATTATTTTACTTAATTCAACAAAGTAAAAAATGAACTTTTAAAATAGACCAATTTTTTATTTTTAGACTCCTAACTATAAATGTAGTTTTCCCTTTTCTTTTTATACCATTAAATGTCATTAAAGGAAAATGACTAAACTAAACAATTTATTAAAGGAAACAAGAATAAAATAATTTGGCTACTTTTACCAAATTTGCAAGCAGCTTAGACAAAGTAAAATGAATCTAGAAATTAAAAAGTCTTCATTTTTAGTTTATTCCTACACTTTATCAATAGAATAAATTATGCAATAAATTAAAACCCGTTTGGAATTGCTTCTCTACTACTTAAAAGTGCTTTTATTTTGAAAATCTGCATTTAGATGTGTTTGGTAGTACCAAAGTTAGTTCTGTAGAGAGTTTGAATGAAGCTAAAATTTGGAACTTATAAAACTATATTCTGAATAAAGATTGAATATTTTTTGTAACTCTTTTTTATTAGACAATTTTATACATTTTATTTTTTATAATCACAATTACACTGCTTCCTTAATAAAGTTGTTATTAATTATCAAATATGGTAACATCGTATTAAAGGATATTATCTAAAATTAACCATAGAATTGTTTAAAAAAATATTGTTACCAAATAAATTAAAAAATAATTTAATTGTGAAAAGTAAACACCTATCATGCTTTTTAGTGACCTCAATTTTTTGACAACTCTATTAATAAATATATTTTTTTCTATTCTAACAGCAACCCCAAATTGGTAGAAAACATATACCTAAATGATTTTAAATAAATAGAGAACATAATTCTCCATTAGAATATTGTAAATTAAGAACCTTGGAAAAACTTAGGATTTGCAATAATATTATACACATTTTGGCATGCTCTTACAGGTTCAACACTTTGAACAATTAGTTTACCCAAAATAAAAATAAATAAATAAAAAACTTGAGAACATTTAGATGGATATATAATAATATATTAATTGTTGTTTTGTAGACCTTCTAAAAAGTTTATAAAGCCAATAGTTGTATCCTAATTCTAAATTAGTTGTTGAACAAATTTAAAATTAAGCTCAGTATAAATTTGAGTTTTGATTATAATCAATACTTCTTGAACAATCTTTATTTAGTGGCCATTTTATATACCCTTTTTGATTCATTTTATTTGGTTTTGGTTGTTGTTTGCAAATTTGTTGAACAAACAACAAGTAATGATGGGGAAGGGTTTTTTTACTGAACGGAAAAATCAATGCAAATAGTAGCCAAATTATTTTATTCTTGTTTCCTTTAATAAATTGTCTAGTTTTATCATTTCCCTTTAAGGACATTTAATGGTATGAAAAGAAATAGTAAGTTTCTTAAAATAAAGAAAGGAAAAGTTAATTAACTAAATATGCCTCCGGAAGGGTATTAGGAGTATTTTATATTTATGATATTTATTATTTTTATATAAATTAATAAGTAGGGGTATTTAGTTAATTTGGACACCGGTGAGGTGATAAATTGCAATTTTTTAATAGTTTAAGGTTCGATTTGCAACCGGCAATAGCCCAAGGTTTATTGCACTTTAAAATAGTTCAAGAGGATTTTTTTTACTTTTGCCTAAAATTTTACTAGTAATGCTTCGAATAAACTAAGAAACACCCTCACTTTTCTTCAATTACACTCTATTTATCTTTTTCTTTTTTAAAAAAAAATGACAAGAAAATCTTGATTTGATTAATGTATCATTCCTTATTTTATAATGCAGTAATTATCCTTTATACAACTTTAACTTTTTTGTTTACCTACTTTATATCTTTTACTATTTTTTTCAAGGTCCTTTCAAATCATATAATTTATTCTATACAGATAATTTTATTTTGGTAATCAAAAGAGATAATTTATTCAATAATGACTTCTTTTTCTTTTTCTTTTTCATTTTTTTTTTTTTTGGTACAATCGAAAAAGATAATTTATTTAACAAAGTTAAATTTTTTTCACATATTTATATTTTATCAAAAGTGGTATTTTATTTATTTTTTTGGTAATTTTTTATGGGTGATGTGAAAAGAAATAAATAATTTATTCAATAGAAATTAAAAAATATATATTATCGAATCAAAAGAGATAATTTATTCAATAGAGTTAATTTTTTTGGAAACATCTTTTTGTTGGTATTAAAGATAAAGAGAAGTATCATTTAAAAACTAATAACCATTTATTTGTAAAGTTAAACTTAGAATTAACCAATATATATTAAGATGAGAGTGCAAACTGCAGACATAGAAAAGTGACCCTAAACTAAAATTTTAATAAAAATTATATTTAACTTATGTCATGGTTAATAATAAATAAATTTAATTATAATCTTTCCAATGGACAACACCAACAACCAGCAACTCATCCTTTTCAAAAGCAGGGTGTCCAAAAATCAATATAAGCATTCAAGGCTCTGAAAAATCACTATTTAACCCCCACTAAGCTTTGACATTTGTTTTTTGGAAGGTATAGGCCTTGACATTTTATTGGCCTTAGATTGAGTAAAAATACAAATGTAAGAAGAGAAGGCAAATTTCTCAATTACTCAGATATAAACAAATAAAAACTCTGACTGGAATACAACATCACATATTCAAGCAGATTGCTTATACAAAATGAGTTTTAAGGGTCTGCTATTTTAACCATGTTTTTCCCAACATTATCACCACGAAATAGGCCTATAAAAGCAGTTGGGACACTCTCCAAACCCAGTGAAATGTCTTCAAGCACATGAAGTTTGCCAGTTCGGATGTGATCAGCTGTTGTCGAAATGAAATCTGCGTAAACATTCATTAAATCAGCAGCTAAAAATCCTTGGATTTTGATTCTCTTGTACACAACATCTAGCATGTTTGGCGCCGCTCGTTTCCCAGCATCTGTGTATTCGGAAATTACTCCGCAAGCTGCAACTCTACCGAAAGCATTCATGTTTGCCACTGCCGCTTCTAGCATCTCAGCTCCCACATTGTCAAAGTATATATCAATTCCATCTGGGAAGTACCTGTCAAAAATAAAATAAAATAAAATAAAAATGCAAGTGGACACCCTCATAATCATATAAAACATATAATGGACTGTGATTGTTTGTCTCTAAATTGTACTTTATCAATAATGAAAACAAATGCAAATGGACACACTTTTAATCACATAGAACATATAACGGACTGCACTATGCATTTTAAAAATCACACAGAACATATAACGGACTGCACTCTGCATTTTAAAAAAATAAAAACTCCACATTCTTAACACAACAGTATTAGCAGCTGGATTTTTAGAGAACATTCCAGAGACTGATTTTGATTTTTTTTTTTTTTTTTTTAATAAGCTGCAAACCCATCCTTAAACATAAAAACAGAGAATCTAACCTTTTGAGAGCAGATTTCAGATCAGTTTCTTCTTTGTAGTTGAATGCATCATCAAAACCAAGCTTTTCTTTCATCAATTCTACCTAAAATTCAAGTTGAAAATAAACTCATGGTTAAGGATTTGTGATTCGATTAAATACTAAAAAAGTCAAAAAAAAAAAAAAAAAAAAAAATAGGATTTGGCATGCAATTAAACTAAGTTCACCTGATATGATTTAAATCTTGAATTATTGAAACAAAGGAATCAAGAAGCTGACCTTTTTTTGGCTTCCAGCACAGCCAACAACATAGCACCCAAACAGCTTTGCGTATTGTCCAACCAAATTTCCAACCGATCCAGAAGCAGAAGATACGAACACTTTCTCTCCCTTCTTCGGCTTACACACTTGGAAAAACCCACCATAGGCTGTAAGCCCACTAAATGCTGTAACAGCAAACAACAAACACATACACATACACTACGTTGGTACGTACAAAATAACATTACCTCAAATGATGATGATGATGATGAAAGTTACCTAGAGGTCCGAGATGGTAAGACAAAGGAAAACCCATGGTGTCCAACTTATTCAACATGTTTCCACCTCTTACAATGCTATAATCTCCCCAACTGGTAACCCCAGCAACCAAGTCATCCTTTTCAAATGCAGGGTTTTCAGAAGCCACAACTCTCCCCACACCAAAAGCATCAATAGGCTGTCCACACAAACCAACACAAATATAAAGTTATAAGCGTACAATTAATGCAGGAATTAATATATATATATATATATATATATTTGAAGAAAATTAGTAGTAGTATATCAACAGAAACACACCTGGCCAGGAGTGATGGCAACTGCAAAACTTGAAGCTTCCTGCGAAGAGCTATATTTCTTCATGCGGTTTATCTGGTAAGGATCAATAGATACATACAAATTTTTCACTATAACATCATTTGAACCGGACTCGAGTGATAGGGAAAGAAGTTCAGTCCTGAGCTCAAAATCGGATTCCTCTGGAACACCATCTATGTGAGTCTTTATCGATATGTACTTGTTCATTACTTCCATTGAATTTCTTCCACTTGGATGTAAAAGCTTAGCAATTCAGATGGTGAAGAGGAGGAGAAGGAAGAAGAAGAAGAGGAAGAGACAATGTTCTGGTCATTGGTGGCATTTATTTATAGATCAACCAGTAAATAATTAGCTGACAGTGACGTTATGGTATATTGGGCTTCGATATATTCCATAAGAGTAGCACGTTTAATTTTTGGATGATATGTAAATAAAGGAATAGACAAGATAACTAAATAAATAAATAATATTTTACTGTAAAAATAATGTTAAGATTCCTGAATTTTTCATATGAATTTCAGTAGTGGTAACATAAAGGAATTTTTTTTTTAAGGTATAGAAGAAGACGACAAAAGAGGATCTTAGGATTGACAAATGTAACAGGTCTGTTGATGCTTGTGAACAAATTGATGATATTTGATCATGTGACAAAAAGAAAAAGAAAGAAAACTACTTAAAAAAAACTTCGTAGTTGCAGCTACCCCGTCATTGAATTTAGTGCGGAACGAGGAAAAATTATTTGGGGCCAAATTAGTAACCAAAAAAAAAAAATAACATAGTTGTAACGATTTTTAACGTATATTTTTAGAGTATAAGCTTTAGGGTACGCTTATAAAAATGAAGAGAGAACATTCACGATTCATAAATGAGATTGAGGGTCCAACACTCATTTTCCTTATATCTTCAGCTCATAACATATGCCAGAATACATTGCCGTCCTCGTTTATTTTGATTGTGTCCCGTCCCTTTTTCAATAATAACCAAATGCTACTAGACATGTAAAACATAGGTTCACATGAGACATGAATACGGCATTTGGCATAAGGATGAGGCTGTTGCTTTGTTTGCATTTGGACAGGTAACCGGAATAAAATTCGAGCTAAGACAATTTTTTTCTTTCCCTTTTTTTTTTCTTTTTTTTTTTTTTGTTTAACATTATTTTACAATTGTGACTGATTTAAACTAAAAATTCTCAAAACAAATTTAATTATAATTAAGTTTGGATGGAAGTGGTAGCAACCAAACCTAATATAAATTTGAATTGTAATTTTACTTTTATATATTTTTAAATTTTAAATATTATATATATATATATATATATATTCAAATTATGATCACTATTTTTACTAATCAGAACCGATAAATAATCACATTTCACTTTAGGTTAGTCAAATCTTAGCTAGATAAATATTTTGATTTTAATTTTTACTTAAGTTTTTATCCCAAAAAACATATAAAATGTCATTTATACCCTTACTTATTTAATATATTTTAATAAAAAATATTAATAATAATATATTTTAAATATTAATTTTAATATATATATATTTATATTTAAATATAAAAAATATTTTTATATTTTAACATAAAAATTCAAGAGTATGAACGTTCTTAGTTCGTAGGGCTCTACTGGTACTTAGAATGACTGGGAAAATAAGTGAATCTGACTTAGAATTTTTAGAGCTAACTATATCTACTAATAAAATAAAGGTAATTTAATAATTTACCTACCTAAACGGGTGGGGCTAGGCTAGGTGACCTCTCCCTCCTCGAACTAGGGGTGGCAATTCGTGTTCGTGGGTCGTATTCGTGTCGTGTCAATGTAAAGGTATTATACTAAATAGGTAAACCGAAACCCAACCAATTTAATAATCGTGTCAAGAATCTCAACACTAACTCAACCCGTTTATTAAACAGGCAATCGTGTTGACCCGTTTAATGACCTGTTTATTAAAACGAGACATTTAATATTTAATCAAATACTAAATAATAGAAA
>JAOTQH010281348.1:0-10179 GCA_025631255.1 Cornus kousa
CGACTGTTTTGTTTTATGTTATGAAATTTATTTACTCTACTGAAAGTAAAAACATTCATGTTTTATTGCAACCCCAACTTGGCTCATTTCGCAATAGAGGGCTACATATATTTACATACACTGATGCACTCCAAAGGTTTTAGCGTAAAATGAACAATTTGATACCCGTTCTTAACTCCACTTGTAGTTCAGTCGAAGACTACATATATATGCTGAAAATATTCATCAACTCACTAGCTCTCTCACCCCATGGTTTATTGCAAGCATTATATTTTATTTCATGAAAATATTTTTCATTCTTCCCTAAGCATCAAATCGTCATCTTATTATTTCAATTACTGGTAATGTTTTTTTATTTTTATTTTTTTTTATTTTTTATGGTGTATCATGCTATTTACCTTCTTTAGCGCTTGTAGTCAAATCCATTTTACAAGAAACTCACATGTCTGTTTGTTTGTGTATCTGTCTTACTTAGATTGATGGTGATGGTTGATTAATAGGGAGGAAACAATACATTGAATGCTGAACACTATATTCACACGGAAAAGTCCCAGCTGAAAACATAGGGAGCTCAGTTGCCTTGGCATGGCAACATTGCCATTCCATAAAAAAAAAATAAAAAAAATAAAAAACCCCTAAAAGTTGATCTTTTATAATATAATGTAGGGTAAATTACACTTAGACCCCCTGAGGCTAGGTCATTTTACAGCTATATTAACATTTTGGTTTTAAATTTCACTTATATCTGAATTAGTGGTTTAACATTTCACTTACACCCCAAATGTTAATTTTTGGTGGGTAATAGTACTTTTGAGGTATTAAATGACTATATTGCCCTTTGACCTCTTGTTGATTATTTTTGTGACCAAATTACCCTAACATACACCTTCCTCTTCTTCCTCCTTATACCATCATCATCCCCAATTCAACTTTAAACAGAACCACCGGACCATCACCACCACCACCACCCAAAACAAACTTCTCTAAATTACACACATATATATCTATATAGATATATAAAACAGCCAAACACACACACACACACACACACATGTATACACATATACAAACAGCCAAACAGGGAGCCAAACAAGCGTCGGCCAGATCGATGATAGGGGTTTGGCCTTGAATATCCATTGTCAACAACCTCATGTGGCACCGGATCGGTAGCGGTAAAACTTGCCAAAAACATGGAGGGCGGTGAAGAAGCCGATGAAGCAGAGGGCTCCGGTGCCGGTGATGAACCAAGTTCTGTCGAATGGTTTTGGCAAAGGAGTAAGGGCGCAGCTGAGCTGATCCGTTAGGGCGGAGAAGGCCGAGGTTGGAGATCTTAAGGTTACCGGCTTCGTCGAAGTGTCCACGGCAATAGTACTGATGAGGCGTCAATTACCGACATGAGGCACAGCTCGGCGCCAATCTACGAATTCATTCTCGTCGTCGCAAATCAGCTCCAAAATCACACACACAATCCCAATCCCAACTCAATCACCTATCGTCGCTGCCATCACAACCACCATTGTCCTAAACGCCGCTGCCGCTATTTCCTTGCCGATTACCACCACCGAGGAGATGAGGGGTATGTCAAGATTATGATGGTTCTCAAATTTTAAATTAAAGATTGGATTCCGGCGAGGGGTATGAGGTTGTTGACGAGGACCACCACTGTCATATATACATACAAAATGTGTTTTTTTTTAGCTTTATGATGTGTGAAGTTGCAGGGACTGGTATAAAATAGGTTTATATATGAAAATAAGTTTGTGGTTTGTGTGTTTTTTGATGTGTGAAGTTGCAATGATGAGGCTGAAAATAAAAATCGAAGACGGGGATTTGATGGTTTAAGCACCGCGACCAGTGGTGCTTGTTGGCGGTGATGAAGATTTTGACATTTACAAACAGTGTGTGTATATATATATACATGTATATACACAGAGGGGTCTTTTTGTCATTTAAGATTATATATATTTTGTATTAAAAAAAATTGAGGGTAAAAGGGTCAAATTGCATGTGTCAATGCTAAAAAGTAAATTGGGGTGTAAGTGAAAGTTAAAACTAAAATCTTCATCTAGTTGAAATATGACTCAACCTCAGGGGGTGTCTGTGTAATTTACCCTAGAATGTATGCTGGACACTTACTCAACTTGATCTTTACTTATATATATACACACATATACACTTGTATAACATGATTTCACTAAATGTCAAACATAATCCTAAAAGTTCTTAATCGATCAAAAGCCAATATATATATTTATCAATTGCAGTTTGCTTTTACATTACAATGGGCTGCTAATTCATATGTCACATCATTCATGATACTTTATCATGAAAATTATTTATGATATTTAGGGTCGCGAGCAAAAACACCTCTATGGTATAACATAAAGGTCTATTATATAAATAGAGGTAAAAATTACAAGCTCCAATATTGAGGGAGCAACAAGATTAGAGGTTAACAAGAGCATTACAAGTAGGGATCACAAGAAGAAGTAGTATCAAGGAGCATTTTTCATCAATTAGCTTTGGTAGTGAGGATGAGAATTCACGTGCAACAAATTAGGAGCATCAATTAGCTTGGTTAAGTTATTTGCTTGTTTTGAATCCTCTACTTAGTTTAACTCATAGTGACAAATTCATATTAAATAGTTTTAATATTAGGCGTAGTGATGATAAAATGATTGTTAGGTTTCCTTCAACAAATTAACAATTATTGAGTTTTTTTGTACTCATGTTGAAGTACTTATTTGAATATGAGTATTTTGTTGTATTCTTTCTTTGAAATACTTTTTCTTTTTCTTTTTCTTTTTTTTCCTAATGAGGATTTGAGTTTGGTTGTTCATGTTATCCAAAGTCTTTCAATTGTTTTGGCTTTTATTTGATTTGCATTTGTTAATTCAATTTTTAAAATATTTTTGCTTAATTTAGATTAGTATTTGTATGTCAACTTCTTTCTGTGAGTTTTGGATTGCTATTTTTTCTTTCTTCATTGTATTTATTTTTTGAAAGTTTGTTTATCTCGAGAAACTTGAGTCCATGAGAGGAAGGCCTTAACAAAAATGTTATAATGTTATAGAAATAAGAAGTGTCTTCTTTTGTATAATGCAAAATGCTGGAAAGTTATTCCTTTTGTGCTTGATTCATGTGGATTACAAAATGATAATTATATATATATATATATATATATATATTTATATATAAAATTGATTAGAATCTATATTTTAGAATATATCTTAATATACATGGTTTTGAGTTTAAAGCCCAAGAAGCGCAAGAAGATATCTTTTGGTGCATGATGATCACTTAAAATATTTGAACGTGAAAATATATAAGAATTACTCTACTGAGAGATTTCTACACAGAATGATTATAGATAGAAGTGTGATAAAACTAAAAAAATATTTAATACAAGTAACAAAAACACAAATTAAAAATAGAAGCTCATTTGTGATTTAAATGATATATGAAGATATACATTCATATTTCTTGCTTCACATTGAAAAGCATCAAATCAAATAAATTACAATTTATCAACTTAATCACTGAAATAAATTTTTTTTTGGATTTACACCACGTGCATCGGCATGTGCTCTTTTGCTAGTGTAATATAGATTCGTAGTAGTTTCTCATCTTTCAAAATAATAGATGTATAAAATGTGTTTGAGTCATCATCAAGGAAATGACAGGTTTGTGAGTTTCTTTTTCTTTTTTCTTGACGATGTGATACACACACACACACACACACACACAGACACACACACATATATATGTGGTAAGGACATTAATGTGTGTCAATCACAAAACCTTTTTGAAGGAAGGGTAACATCATTCATTCCAAAATAGAAACCAATAAATAAATAAAATATAAAGTAAAAAATAAAAAAATAGCAATGGGTTGACTAGCATAATCAACTAGTAGAACACAACAATAGAACTGACTCTAGGAACAAAAAGTACCACAAGTCAATAGTATATTTGGGAACTGTTAATCCGTCTTGGGAGAGGCACAATATTTTCTGAGGTCCCAAGCGAATGAATGCGATGTCCAAAATTTTGAGAGATCCTAGTAATACAAAATTTTGAGTCTTAGTAATATAAATTTTTGGGACCAAATTGGGGGCCCTGGTGTTAACTTGAAACACAAAAAAATCATAAAAATTTATGATTTCATCAATCAAGTATGAATAACACACTTGGATGAATGACACATAAAATCTTCAAAATAAAAAACTTGAACATTTGCTTTGACATTATGAATGGTTTCACTGAAAATCACGTCAACACAAACATTTAAGAAATAGTTTCATGAACACAAGTGCAGTCGATGTGGAATAAAGAGAGCAAGAAAAGCAAAACAAACCGAGAATATCACACCAGAACCTCGTGCCACCTTATTAACCCTGCAACTGTTGATGATGAAGAAGGAGATACCATAATAAGTCTATTATCACACCATACATTTACACAGCGCGCAGAAGGGGCCATCATAAGAGTTATCCTTCCCGGGGTGAGTTCATATCAACTTGCTGCTTGTGTCCTCGAGTATACTTCTTCCACCATAAGTAACTTACAACAGACATTATTATCACCCCAGCTGCGCATCCAACTGATATTCCAACAATTTTTCCAATGTCTTTCTTGTCGCGGTTCGAAGAACCAAAATGATTGGACACTACAAAAGCATCGCAGGGCATGAAAAACAGTAAAAAGTTAGTTAAACATGGATTTAGAACCTTGAGAAACATGGATAGCTGACACTAAAGGTCCATATGTGCTGTAAAATGGAATGCAGCATGTGCCTCTCCCAGCCCAAAAGAAATGGATGTCCATGACTGTGTTCGTCACGTTTGCCTCAAATGTTCTTACCAATGCTCGATTGGATCCACCTGTTTCTTTTTGAATGTTGAAATCTTGAAGAACCACCCTTTCGCCCTTTATGTAGCAAGATCATACCGAAGAAAATAGGCACAAAAGATATGAAATTAATCAGTCGAAAAAACAAGAGTGCGACAATAAAATCACTAGAGAAAAACTACCAAAAGTCTTTTTGTAGTGTTATATATGTTGCCATTTCATAAATTTATCTCATTTTCCTTTGGATTCCTAATACAAGAACACAGAAATCAAATGGCTTATGGGTTGTGGGAAAAAGTGGGAGCGGCTGCCATTTCATTAAGGTGTTTCACTGATTCAAAAAGCTATTGAATCCATAAGTAAGGAAAAGTTGAAGAAGCAAACCAGGTGGGTAAAACACGGCACATGCTGTACAAAGGAAGCAAAACATTTCAAATATATATAATAGAGGACTCAGGAGAGTCTCTCTGCTTTTGTAATCAGTTTGGCCGAATTTGAGTGTCTTTTTGACATTTGGATAAACAAGGCTATTTAGTACTATTGTGCGTTGTGAATTCTGTTGGAGATCTTATCTAAAAGTTGACTTAACGATTATGGCAGATTTATCGGGTCTTCAATATAGGCTAATTTTTAGGGATTTTATTTTTATTCTGATTTGATTTGATTTTATTTTATTCCCTTTATTTTGATTTGATTTTATTCTCTTTTCCATATTTGTAATTTTTCGCTTGTATATAAAGACGGTCAGGCTCTCAAATTGAGTACGCCAATTTTACCAAGTTACTTTTCTTATTTATCATTTGGTCATTAATTGAACTGGTATGACCTCTTCTCTCTCAAAGGGAAGTGAGGGGTTTGAACTTCATAATGGACATTTATTGGTGTGTGTGATTATTTACCAAAAAATAAAATAAAAACAAGGTCTAAAACTTTCTGGCAAGGCCAATACATTGCGAGTACTCCACTAATTTTTTGTGCTCTTGGTGTCCACATTTATTCTTATCTTTCCACTACTACTCATGATTAAGCATAAAAGAAATTTGCCTTTATAATCTCTCTCTTGCTTGTAATGTCTTTATTTTTTATTTTTTTTCAAGACAAGAATGTTAGATTATAATTTAGAGGTTTTCATTACCTCATTTTAGCAACGAGTTTCATTCATCATTGAATGTTTGTCACACAAGGTCCTGTTGGCTGCTAAAAAAAATAAAAAATGAATCACTAGATCCAACATGTTGGAATGATATTTTCTAAATCTTGATTTATTATATTAATAAAAATAATTTATTGTCATCTCCCACTCATGAAAAACTCACCAGCATAATTTAAGTGAAAGAAATTGTACTTCTAATATTAAATTTTCAAAGAATCCAAACCCTTAAATAAAACAAAATAATTCCTCCAAAATAAGATAAGAGAGAGTAATTAATTCATTCTCTATATCAAGTGAAGAGTTTCTTTAATTTTAATTGTAATCCATAATTACTTCTCTAATTCAGCACACTAAATTAAGCAGTAATTAATTCATTCTCTACTATGTACTCATAACTCCATAATGGACAATTGTTGGTGGGTATGATTAGTTGCATAAATAAAATTACGATCATGGTCTAATAGTTGCTGATAAAGCCAATGCGTTGTGACTACTCTCCATTAGTTTTTTTGTGATCTTAGTGACTTACCATTCATCTTACATTTCCACTAATCATGATTAAGCAAAGGAAAAATTGTCATTAATGACAATATGATACTGTCATCTCCAGTTATCACACAATCACTTAGGACCTAAGCTTAAGGAGTGTAAATAGAACAATATTCACTTTTGAGGAGAGTTGTGAGGTTTACTCAAACCTGTATGTGATTTTCCTATTACTCTGTATGATAAGTATCATCTTATTCTTCCATTAAACTAGCTTCTAGAGAATCAAGGTCCAATGATGAAAAACCCTCTTCTAATTTTTGAGAAACTAAATTTCCCTAACAATGGAATCACCGCAAACCAAGCTAAAGATTCACTAATCTTTAATTATGTCCAATGCACAAATTAAATGAAAAGAAATTGCACTTCTAATAAGGAATTTAAAAAAAAATAATCCAATCCTTATAAATCTTTTAAAATAAGAAAAAAAATTAAAGTAATTAATTCATTCTCTATATCAAGTGAAAAGTTTCTTTGATTTTAATTCTAGTTCATAATTATTTCTCCAATTTAGCCCACTAACATTCTCTAATATATTCTTATAACTTGGTCATTGACTCAATTGGTATAACCTCTCCTCCCTCAAAGGAAAGGTGAGGGATTTAAGCTTTATAATAGGCATTTATGGTGTGAATTATTTATCTAACCAAAAAAATTAAATAATAATACTTCTTTTTTTTTTTCCTAGCAAGGAGGGGGAAAGGGGAGGATGGCGTGCAAAGAGCCAAGGGAGTGCTCTACCAACTGGGCTATCGAGTTCACCCCAATAATACATCTAATACTTTCCAATAAGGCAAATACATTGTGATTACTCCACTAATTTTTCTTTTATTTTTTATTTTTTATGCTCGATCTTAGTGTCCACCTTTTATCTTATCTTCCTACTAATCTTGATTAAGCATAGCAAAAATTGCCTATAAATTCTCTCTACCCCTTGGTCTTAATGTTCATTGCCTTCATTACATAACCCAAGGAAATCAGGTATACTAAGAGACATTGTATTTGCATTTATAAATATTGGTATTCTTTTAGTGAAACTTCTTATATTACTTTTTGGAGTTGATTTAATGAATTATTGATTTAAAGTGCAGTTTGATCATCATGAAGACGTCGGTCTTGGTTATATTCTGCATGGGATTGCTGTTAGTATGCCTTCAAGCACATAGCAAAGGCCTATACCAGATGCACAGCCTATGGTTCGAAAATTATATGAAATTAGCAATGGTGTAGTAGCAACAGAGGGTACAAATAATGAAAACAGACCAAGCGACACCGCTAATAATAGCCAAGATGAATTGAATGACACTACTGAAGGTTACGTAAACCTACTGCATCAGATACAAATAAGGGGGGGGGGACGTATTTTTCTAAATGGTTGCCGTCCAGATGGTCTGGACTCGAAAAATTGTCGCTATTAAACTGTTTTGAGCATAATAATAAGTTTCCTCCGGAGCTTATAATTAGTTGCATCATGATTACTACTAGGTTTGTGTGTGTTCCATTATTAATCTCGTGATATGTAGGTGTGTTTGTGTCAAAACCATGTGTAAATATATATATATATGACAGAAAGTTCAGTTATGTTTAAAATTTTCAGCCCTACTCGCATAGTAAAAATCATATCTGAGTTCATGTTGGTTTCGGATGACTCATCTAAGTTGCATCATGTTAGGGTCCACGGGTAAAAAACGACTAACTTTACTTCAAAAACTTGATTATACATTATTATCTCCCTCACAATCTCAACTCTCTTTTTCTCTCTACAATTTTCACTCTCGTACCCATATCTATTTATAGAGTTTTCAAACTCAAATCCTTATTGGACAAGGATTAATTTGTCTACAAGCAGTTACCATATCAATCTCCAACACCTACAAAGAGTTACCATATAGTTTCCAATTCTAAAATAGATGTTTAACTCCCAGCCCTAGTTGAGTTGAACCGGTTCGACTTTGACAGTAGCCAAAGTCCGCAAGTTTGGTACATGCTCCACCTTGAACAATGATCTCCAACTCAAGTAACACTCTTAACACATCATCCACTAATAACCAAAGCTTGCGTGGCACTAAATCATGTCCACGAGCTAATTACCTATCTGATAAGGAGCATAAGCTTCAGTGATTGCATGCTTGACCTCTTCGTGTGAGAAAACCTTTGCTTCCCGATTCGTAAAATTCGAACCTCGTGGACGCCAACCTCACGCCCCAACTCTGCCAACCGACGACCATCAAGGTCTGGTTTCTTAAGAACCATAGCAACCAAATCACCCAACTCAAATCCTACACGTTTTTTTTTTTCGGTGCCATGTTACAATACGGATACCAGTACTTTAAATGACTAACTTTTTCACTCAATATTCCATTACCTACAAACCAGATGTTTTGATTAGCAAGCAACTACTGAAGAGAAAAGGGTTTGGTTGCAAAGAATTCATTTGAATCATCAAACAATGACTTCCTACATTGAGTAGCAATATCTCTGGGTACTGTTTGTGTTTGAAATAGTGGCTCATATTCCTATTATTAGTTGGTTTCTATTTTGGCAGTCAATGGTGGCATCAATCAAGTCATGAAGTAGCCTTTAATTAATGGCAATGGCATCCGTGAGAGAATCATCAGCTAAATAAATCCTCAAAGAGGCCAGGAATGAATAGAGGTTGAAGATAGAGTTGCCCCTTGAGATCCGGAAAGCCTGGAAAACGGAAAGCATTGGGTCTATGGTGAATACTACATAGTAATCATCTTACTTACTTAGTATTGATAAACTTGTTTAGTTTTCAAGTCATGAACAAGATTAATTGCCTAATCTCCTCTTGTTGTAGGACTGGCTAGTTATTTTGTTACGCTAATTTCTTGTATAGACATGTATTGGGTTTTAAGAAATTGTAATTCTTGTCTACCACTTAATTGGGTTTAGGACTCTATAAATCCACCTAAGTTATTTTTAAGAGGTATAAGTGGAGAAACATGTAGCCACAGGCTCGAGAACGTCATTACAGTGGAATCTCCTCATCTGGGGACATAGCACTGTATTTGGATGATTCATGTAAATCTTGTATTGTGCTTGGTTTGTTGTTGCCTTAGAGTTGGGTCTTCATATATTCTTCTTGCGATGTACAATTACAATCTGGGTAGTAAAGAGCGTATTTTCGGCACATTCTCGGTAAAGGAATGTCATGTATCTGTATATTATTCTTTCTGTCCCATAATAGATGTCACTTTTAGAAAATCGTGTCTCTCACAAATTGAACTGACACGGTTCACTAAACACAGACATCTATTGCGGGAGTATATGATTTTTAATGCAAGTGAAAGATGGATATTAGTGTCCATGTTAGTTTTGTGGTGAGGGAGGGAGATTTGATAGTAGAGGTTTGCTAATTACAGTCGCCCCCACTGTGGTAGCGCAGTTGCGGCTGTCGTTTACATTTCCAAAAATTGATTCCTCCTTCTACGGATATTTTTTTCTTTTTTCTTGGGCCTAACATCGATGTATAATTACCATCTTATCCCATTATCTTTTTAACAGAAAAATGAAAACACGAAAGAAATTTCCCGTCCTCTCTCTCTCTCTAAAAACCTCACTTCTCAGTTCTCTCCGTGTCTAATTTTTTTACAAAAAATAAAAAC
>JAOTQH010281357.1:0-10179 GCA_025631255.1 Cornus kousa
CGGTGCCCCTCAGCGTCTCAGGCACAACCTCAATCTATACATTGAAGCTGGGTTGACCACACCAGCCATGGCCGGAGGTAACAAGAAACGGTTCACCAAAACCAGGAGCCGAAGACCACCGGGCTATGCATCCGGAGCCCTCTTCGTCGACGGCGGTCTTTTATCCGATTGGCAATTGGAAACTCCTCCCAAAGGTATGAAAATGATCTCTTTATTAAGGCTATCGATTTTACGAGAATTTTCCATTCGAATTTCCGATTGTTTATTTTTCAGTTTTTGTTGGATTTCATTTGCAGGAAGAAACGCTAGAACTGGGAGTGGGAATTCAAAGTCTGCGTCGAGATCTGGAAATTCTGATCGATCGAAAGCTTCTGCTTTCAAAAGCGAGTCTCGACAAGCTAAAGGAAATGCTATTCGTTACGCGTACCCTAGTGTTGATTCTCGGGTATGTGTTCATTTTGTCAAAATTTGATTTTTTTTGGGGTCTTTATATATAGATTTATATAGTGGTTATCATGAAAGTTGAGCTAGGATTAGGACTAGAGGAGCTATTTTGATTTGTTGGTTCGATTGATTTAGATGAAATTTGGTGGTTTTAAATGGAATGATTGTACTTTAGGATTAGATTTTGGTTTTTGAGCTGAAAGAAGTTTTCATTGATTTTTGTAGTGGTCTGAATAAAAGCAGAGTCACGCTGTATGATCAAATTAGCTGTTCTGATTAATATGGTTCAGTTGATCTCGATTGGTTTGGAAATCTAGTAGAAGTAGAGTGAATTCAGAGTTTAAATGATTTTGATTTTGGGAACAAGCTATTTCATGTGTCTTTTTTGAGAGTTTCTCTCATCTCATGCTGAAGTCATTTGACTGGAAGTAGCTATATTAGAAGATCAAACTGGCAATTTTGATAAATGAATTCTGGTCTTCTGGATAAATTTGAGAACTTGTTATAATGGTTATGTTCAGAGTTGTACTTAACTTGATTTTCTGTTCGAAGTTCTTTTCTCTGTTTTTTAAGATGATTTCTGTAGTGGTTATAACACGGTTTTTGCAAAATTTAAGAGCAAATCACTTTTGGGTTTGATTCATTTGAATTAATTTGACTATTTCTGAAGGGTTTGGTTCTAGAACAACAATTATTTAATTTTTTTTTTTATTCAGAGTTGAAAGGATTTTGGATTGCTATTATGGATATCAAGTTTCTGTTTATGGAAAAAAATATTCTCATTCTTTATATATATATATATTCTGCTCCACTATATGATAAAAATATGTGTTTATTTTGATATTTTAGAGGTTCATAGAGGAGGTTCTTGTCATTTTCAAAATGGATCAATGAACAAGTTATTCTAAATTTCTTATTGGAAAGTTTCACTTATTTAAATTGATTTGACATTTCTCAGGAAGGTAGTAATCCAAATGCTGGCAACAATAGAGAGAACAATTTGGAGGAGTCTCACCCTATTGTCTTGGTTGATTCCAAGGAGTCACAAATTGTTGCTTATGTAGACCAAACGCCATCTATGGAACCCCAAAATGTGGAGTTCACGTACGATTATACTACAGATTTTACATTGGATAATAACTCTCATAGGGGATTGGGGTTTTGTGATGACGTAGAAGCAACCCCGGGGGGCAATGGATCCTCATCGAAAAAGGAAGGGAAAGAAGGTTCTTGTTTTGAGTCATCCTTTGAAGAGGAAATGGATGCTGACGTTAGTTTTATCCCAGAGGTAAGTACTAAAATGGCTGATGACTTTTCGGATAAGACATCATCACCGGAGAAAAATTCGGGGTTTTTGTCCATTGGAGGCATGAAATTATATACCCAAGATATTTCAGATGATGACGACGAGGATGACAGGGAATCATTGCTTGACGGGGAAAGCTTGGAGTCTTCTGGGCCAGGAGATTCAACTGGATCATGTGATAGTGGTGGGTCTGAGGACACATCTGAGAGTGATTCAGATATTGATGAAGAGGTAGCGCAAGATTACTTTGAAGGGATTGGTGGGAGTGACAAAATTGTAGATGTTGAGCAGTTGTTGGAACAGGTTCTTGATGTCTCAGGTGATGATGAAATTTCTGGTGCTAGCTTTGATGAGACTACGAAGAAGTTGGGTGGGATTGCTCTTCAGGATGCATCTAGGGAATATGGTATGCAGAAACCACTAACTGTGAGGAAATACCCTGTAGAGGTTAGCAGAACTAGAGCCTCTACACATACTTGTTCATCTGCTTTGGATGATATTATGCTTTTAAAGGATACAAGAAGAGTTTCTGGAAGAAAGAAGCATGCTGCTCGATTTCCTCAGTCATGGCCTTCCGAGGCTCAAAGGAGTAAAAGTTTCCGGAGATTTCCAGGTAAAGGGTTTATATACACGTGCGTGTGTTTCTGTATCGAGGATCTAACATCAATCCCTTTAAGTGTTGAATTTATAAATTTGAGCAAAGGAATATATTACCATCTGATCAAATATTATTACCTATTGAAAATTTTGTCTTGAAATTTTAAGTTGTTCAATTCTTAAAATAGAGGGGGTGAGCATTGCCATCCAATTCTTTAAGATTTTCTGTTACACATTTGGTTTCAAAGGCTTAATTTCCAACTTATTTGTTTTTGATTTCCAAGATATGTTGAATAGGTGGTTTAGATCATCTTTCCTTTTTGTGTGGTAAGTCAAAATTATCTTTGGGTCATAATTTGTCCTTGTGCGAAATAAGTATGTGAGACATAACTTGTCCTTGAGCCAAATAAATAATTGCTAGACTTATACACTGGCAGAGGGAGGCTTGACTGTGCTGTGTATACCTCTCTGATCTATATTTTACTTTCTCCCTCTCTACAAATATGATATATATGTGTTTTAATCTTGTCAAGAAACTCAATTTGTGTAAATAAAATACCAATTTTGAAAATGACATAGGCACTAATTAATGTGGTAGAAGTTTCACAATTTAAGCTTGTTTATACAGATCCATGTTGTACTTTCTAATAAATTAACTACCCGCCTTCAACTATGCTGTATATACTTTTAGTGTATTATTTCAGGTGAAAGAAAGAAACGTCGCAAGGAGAAGATTGCTTTGAAGCGTCGGGAGAGAATGATTTGCCGTGGCGTTGTTCTTGAGCAAATAAATTTGGTAAAAAATATTGATGTTTCATATTTGGCAGATGAAATGACATCCCTGTTCCTTTATATTTTCATTTCCAACAAAAAATGTGTAATGATAATTGATTTCACTTTATTCTTAGTAGCATAACTAATGTAATTACATAGTTTCATTTAAAAACATTGATTAGTTCTGGGTTTCCTTTGTTGTTTACAACTTTATCACTCTTGTAGATGTTAGTTTGATAGTCCTATTATGCGATGGTAGTCCTTTCCCAAAACTTGCTTCCTGCTCTATACCAATCTGTACTTCAGGAGCTGATCTCTCTTTGGACATTCTTCTGGTCTATTCAAAAGTTGAGTTCTGTGAACAAAAGTTTCTGAATCATGAAGTTCCATGAATTGGAATAGGAGGTTGGACACCAACATTGTTTAGTGATGGTATTATGCCAGTTGAATTAATGCATGTATTTATATGAATACTCACCCAAGAAAATTATGTATAGTTGCAATGAACTTGAGATTATTTTTAGTTTGACATTGCAGCTCTTCTGCCCTTGCTTCACAGTTTTGGCATTTTGGTTTTAGACCATTTGCATGCTTGGACTATCTCACATGTGAATGGTTATCTTTGGACCATGCTGTACAAAAAGCTGATAATGAATTCTGGAGGATGGTTTGTTTAATGAATCTGCTTAATTGTTCATTGAATTTAGATATATGTGGGACCTAGAGCATGCAAAACCTTAAAATTTGAAATGTTGCATCTGATTGTAATTGTAATATTTTAATTGTCATGGAGAACATAGATATGAAGAAACTGGTCCATATACAAGTTGCTCATTTATAGCTTTATCAACTATGGACTTGTATTGTCTTCTGATTTATGACAACTTTCCGTCTTGGCTATTGTAACTTGTTCTTTTAGGCTGCATCTTTAACATTTTTTTGTTTTATTTCTGAATTTATATATATATATATATATATATATATATTTCACGCTTCTAAATAAGTTTGTAAATTAGAATCTTTTTACTAAGATATTGGATTTTTTACAGTTAATATTAAGCTGTCAAATTCGTTCAATTCAGTGAATTATCCAGCATAACTAGCATCGTTGTGGTTTGAATTGTAGAAATTACAGCAGATGGTCTTAGATGGAGTAGATATGCTCTCATTTCAACCAATGCACTCCAGGGATTGTTCCCAGGTACTGGATTTGTTTTCATCTCAAAATGCTTTAGCGTTTAGACCTATGTCATATTTAAGATTCTTATGATCAAAGTAACTGGTTCTATATACATTTATAGGTACGAAGATTGGCTGCGATTTATCGCCTCCGGAGTGGTTGTCAAGGTTCTGGCAAGAAAGGGTAAAGAAATAATGGCTTTTTGGTATTGTGATTTGTGGGTTCTATATTACAGTTCTTGCAGTATGTTAATGCCCCATCTATTTATTCTAATTCCAAGTAAGTTGTTAGTAATTTGGTATCTTTTCTGATAATGATACTATCAGGTTCAATTTTGTGTTATTGATAGCCTTCGGGCTTATGATAATTCAAAAATATGCTGAATTCATGTTCTATAACTTTTGTCATTGTCCATTACTACCATTTTACTTATTTTATAATCTTTGTTTTTATTTTGCATCCTGGTTGTGTGTAATTTAAGATCCATCTAAATGCTGTAAAGAACCTTACCTGTTGTTCATGCTCTCATGTAAAATTTCGGTAGTATGGGTAATGCCTTCTTATTGTCCTTACATGATTTCAAAAATTGTAGCTATATCCTACTGCTTACTAGAGGCTATACTATCATGTCCACCGCTTGAAACTATACCAATCTTTTCTCTTTTCTTTTCTTATTTTGATAAGTCTTTTCTCTTATCTTTTCTTAACTACAATCACTACTGAAGTTGTTCACTATAAGACTCGAATAGTTTAATTGCTATATATATAAATATATTTCATTTTGTCAAACTATCCTATTCTCTGCATTGCCTTCTGTATTTGATTTTATTAATTTCTACTCATTGAGTTGGATTCCTGGAGTTAGAACATATTTGGAGCAGTAAATGAGTGATTAAGCATTGAGCAGAGGGATTAATCCAAATGGAAGGATCTATCAAGACAAATAGAAAAATATGGGTAATCTTCCTGAAGAATGAACCACGTTCAAGTAAATTGGGATAGGTATATTGAGTGGAGCCCAAAAATCTTCATTGAAGGGAATTCTAATTATAAGAAACCTGTTAAGATCCTTTGAAATAGAATGGACAAGCTTGGGGGCTGTAGTTGTCATGCTTCAGTAAAAGGTTTTTCACATTCATTGTTATAGGGGCTTGTAACTGTGACATTGCTGCATGCTTTCATTGCCTGTGAACTGTTTTGATCTCACGTCTTTCAGTTCTTCCATTAATCTCCGTCAGCATGTTTGATGTACGCTAATTTTACCTTGACTGAAAAATGGAAATGTAGATCTATTCACTGGACTTTCTTTGCTGTGTATTCTTAATCGAGCAGTCTATCTAATATTTTGATCAGATTACCTCATTATGCTGGCTTGTGTTGAAGCGACAAATGAATTGATTCTTTCAAATTCATACGCAAATTGATGCTTCTGAAGCCACATATAGATTGATTCTTTCCGCTATTGACCCAAGTGATGTGTTGAAAGCATGTTAATTTTTAATATCTTCGAACCAAAATGTTTTATTTTCTAATTGGTTGTTATTCTCATTTTTGTTCCATGACATTGTGAAAGTGGAGGACAGTATTAATTTTTAAAGTGAACTGATGGATTGTTTATCAGATTTGTAACAGTGACACGAACAGAAAACACCTGTATGCCATCTTCTAGCGATAAACTTCGTCTGGAGAAGGTACTTACATTAAATAAATTGCATCCTTGTGAGTTGTTGCTTATGGTTATTTTTTATCCTGTGTAAATCCCACTAATATCCCCTGGGTTTTGGCCATTAAACAGGGGGCCACAAATATCTTTCAAACATGTATATCTCCACTGACTGAGTATGGCTGTTTATTGGCATTCATTCTGGACTCATATAATGCTAATTATTCGGATAAAAAAATGAACAAAATTTAAGGACAAAATTTTTAAAATTTTTTATATACTCTTTTCTCTCCTCCCCAAATCCAACCCAACCGAAGCCCTATCACCTCTACTATCGTGCACCTGTATGACCACCATTACCAGACACAACCACCTTGTTCATCGTCATCTCAATCTTCTGTTCTCTTATTTAATGTACCCACACAGCAATCTATAAAGTCACAACCACCATCCCTTTTTGCCAAACCACCATAATCACTACCGCCCACCACTGAACCACTACCATCATTTATTTGCCCAAAATTCACTCAATTCAGTTAAGACTTCCCCTAACGATTTGGTGGATCAGCTACATGGATCTATTTTGCCGTTCAGTTTCACGTTTATCTAAAACAATAATTTCAGTTAAACCATACACTATCTTATGTTTCTTAAATTTAACCAGTTTGCTAAATTTTTCAGAATTTCCAAATATCCCTTAATTAATTTTCTTCTTCTCTCTCTCTCTCCCCACTCTTCTTCGTTAGGGTGGGTTCCTGAGATCTAATAGTGTTATGGAATATATAGAAAGAAAGACAATGAAATGAAGGGTGAGAACCATTTGATGGTTTGTAATGGAAAAATGACTTTGTTGTGGAAGAGGGTTTTTGGGGTGATGGTTGATTGTGGGGTACTGGAGAAGAACGGTGATGGTGCATTTAGGTTAGAAAGAATGAGAGAAAATGGGTTCAGTACCTAGAGAGAGAATGGTGATTTGACGGCATTTTTGTTGTCTCACGTGTATTTTAGGGGTAAAAATGACACTACAATAACTTTTTATTTCAACAAAGGGTAAAACATCATTCATGCAGTCAGCAAGGTCAATACTTGGTGGAAATTTCTGTTTGTCTTTGGCTAATGGCATGGGGGACCCTACCTACTTTTGAAAGAAATGGTGGCCAACTATACCAATGGCAAATTCTCAGGGAGCTAAGTGGAATTCCTCCTCCTTCACCCCTGCCAACACACCCACCTTGTCCCTTTGGGTACTTGAATCCTTAACCTTCTACTTTGGAAGCTGATAAAGTACCACTAGGCTAAACTCTTGGTGAATTTACTCTTGTTTATCTTGTTAGTTGTTTATTCTGCTCTGAATGCTCCAGAATTACTTGCATTTCTTTTGTAATTTCATTTTAAATTGGTCTATGAATTTTCAGCTGATAGGAGCTGGCAACGAGGATGCTGATTTTACTTTGAATGATATAAAAACAACCAAGGGTGGAAAAAACAACAGTAAGAAGGCTGCAAAGGGTAGTGGCTCGACTCCACGAGAACTGGTACAATCTGCCAAAAGCAAATCACTCAAGAACTCCTCCAATCATCGTGGCATTAGTGAAGCAAGCAAAAAGAGGAGTGGGAAAATGGTATCATATGCTGCTCAGCCCTTATCCTTCATCTCAAGCGGTGTAATGCAACCTGATGCTGTTGAGATCAAAACCGTTGATTCAAAAGAAACAAATGATGGTTGCCTTGAAAACAAAGTCTTAGCCACTTCATCAAGTTATGGTGCGTTTGAGTTGCACACTACGGGTTTTGGATCAAAGATGATGGCGAAGATGGGTTACATAGAAGGGGGAGGGCTGGGAAAGGATGCTCAAGGTATAGCAGAGCCTATTGAAGTGACAAAACGACCTAAATCGCTTGGGTTGGGTGCAGAACCCTCTGCAGAGCCTATTGAACTGATCAAACGACCTAAATCACTTGGGTTGGGTGCAGCAAAAGCCTCTGAAAACAGAGGTAACCTGGCAAAGAATGAATCTAAAAAATTTGCATCATTTGAGAACCATACCAAGGGATTTGGATCAAAGATGATGGCAAAGATGGGTTTTGTGGAAGGTAGGGGCCTGGGAAAAGATTCACAAGGCATAGCCAATCCATTGGTTGCAGTCAGGTTCCCTAAATCCCGAGGATTGGGTTCCCGAGATTATTAGCCATTTATGTTATTTATTTGTAAAAGAAAACTATTCTGAGTCATTTTTATATAATTTGCCTGTAGTTTAACTGCTTTTGTGATATTTATAATAATAATTCCAATGTTGTGCTTGAGATTGAGTTTCGGTTTCTGTTGGCTTTTTGATCTGTTTGCCTTTGCTTAAAATTTAAGGCCATGAAACTTCACTCATTTTTAGATGGTCTATGTTGCTTTGGACCTGATAATTGATTTCTGTTTGTTTGTTTTATTTTTCTCTTTTCCTTTGCGAAGATTGGGAGATTGAGATTCAATTTTGCATAACATTGTCTCTTTGTTACTTTCCCAGCCTGTTAAATCGGGAGGAAAAACAATACTCCGCAAGGAAGAATGGGAAAAGTGAGGCGGTGGTGGGGTAACTTCCTGTGTTTGGTAGAGGAGAGGAAAGGGATGGAACCTCATTTTCATCGTTCTCACTGTTTCTCTCCTGCCAAGAGAAGATCCTCTAATCCTTCTCTCCTTTTTCGGCTTTTACATTTTTACCCTTTTAATTTTTTTCCCCTCTTCTATAATACATTTCATTTTTTTTCTTATTTCTTCCTACATATATAAACAATATTAGGTTAATGCTACTTACCCAAAAAATATACATTAGTTAATGCTCATTTCCAATTTTTTCTTTTTAGTAATGCTGTGAAGAGAGCTATTTATGATAGGAGTCATTGTGATTGTTATTTTTTTTTTTTAATTTTTTTAGATCCGTAAAAAGTCAAATGAATTATTTTAATATATTTTTTAATTCTATTTGTGTTCAAATGCACGGAATTGAAGTCTAATTATAAAGACAAAAATTTATTCACAAAATATAAATGTTATTTATAGGGATGGGACTAACCCGAGAAACCCAATTCCTGTCATTCCCGTCCAAAATTTTTACGGGATTAGGTATGGTTCTTGAGACAGGAGAGGAATGCCCTTCTCTTATTTGTATGAAATTTCCTCTTATAGGAGCCGAGCCCGGAATGGCCATTGGTTGATCTAGAAATGAGAGTCCAAAGATCATCAAGAAGTTTCATTTTCATTTCATTCAACCGCTACAACAGAAAGAATTCCATAATCAGCTTTTGGGCATAACACGAGTCTGGAAACGAATACTGGAGAGAAAAAGGTGCAGCCTCTTCTTTGGATGAGAGGGTGCTCGTAGATCAGTTGAATCAGGCAGTTCAGTGTTGATGCGACTGAATTTTATATTTTAGAGTGCAAGCGCAAATTTATTTTTAGACAGAATTTAGTCAAAGATTTTAGTAATCAAGGAACCCAAAGAATTCAATATATAAGAATAATTTATAACTTTTATATTTAAAATTAGATTATTTATAAAATCATCAATCATGAATTCGATCATATTATTGATATAAGATTATACTGCTAATTTTTGTCACACCTCTTAAATCTTGATTTCCTTTTGTTTGTGGATGGTTTAAGCAAGTGATCATAACAATTTATTTGCAGATGAGTGTCTACTAATTTAACTTCTAACATTTCTTGTCTTTTGTAATAATATATATATATATATATATATATATTCTTTTAATGTTTATTTATTAGCAAATTATTAAACTTTAAAATAATATGAGAAACTTAAAACACTCAGGAAACCCTGGTATAATGTTGAATGAGACGTAATGAGTTTCCCTATTTCTTTATGCCAATTAACTCAACCTTCTTCATATTGTTGTAATCTTTACAAAATCAACTTCTTACTTTTAAGATTATGATGGTTCTTTACATAAGAGGTGGTCAATGTGCACTCATTTACCAAGGCTTTTGTGACGGAGTGTATGTTTTTAATTTTTTTTAAAATGAATGATGAGAGTTCAAATTCCTAAAAAAAAAATAAAATGAATGTGTAAATGATGTTTGAATTTCTTGCCAATAATCCAAAAAGAAAAGAAAAAAAACTTAAAATAAAATAAAATGTGCACTCATTTTATTTTCATGGTCTAACAATCCAATTAATCCTCTCTCTCTCTCTCTCTCTCTCTCTC
>JAOTQH010281368.1:0-10178 GCA_025631255.1 Cornus kousa
CCTACGAGTAGCTTTATGTTACTCACCCCTACGATACTGGGGCATATTTCAGGTACAGGATTCAAGATATGAAGATTGGCATTTACCTTTGGTGGTTTGAAGACTTGAAGCTTCTTTTATGGCACTCTTGTTAACATGCAAGTGTTAGCATGTTTAAGTCTTATTTTGATGTTGTAACACATAGATAGGTTCAATATGCTATTTTTGTCATATGGTATGTAAAGTGTACTCAAGCATGTTATTTGGAACGTATATGATGTGTATGACATGAGGCCAAGGGCCATAGACTTTATATTTCAAGTGTATGTAATTCAACTTCAAGTTTCGCTTGAGAAATGTAAACCTTCCAAATTTGAGGTTTGAGAGGTCAAATTTTGTAAATGAGGTATAATGAGGCCGTAGGCCATTGCAACATGTTTCAAGTACTATATTACACTTGCGTGCATGTCCACATCTTCACACACTTGCATTTTATGTGTTTTGGTCATACTATGGGGTTTCTGCTTGAGACTTAGGAAATTTTTTCTTCATTTTGTTGCATAGCAGGTCCATGTGCATCATTTTGAGTCATTTCGGTCGACCGAACCTCTTTGAGTTGGTTGAATTTCAATTCCAGTAGCCAAACCTTCAGTTTCGAGCCTATTTCGGTCGACCGAACCTCCATTTTGGTCTACCAAAGCAACATGATCATTTTACCCTTAAAAATGCAGGTTTCAACATCTTCATTTTGGTAGACCGAAGGGTCATTTCGGTCTACCGAAATAGCAATCCCGTGAGCAGTTTCAATATTTGTTATCCAACTTCAACGAGTCATAACTTCTTCGTTTTAACTTCGAATTGGTCCGTTCTTGAGTCTAAATTGACCGCGTCGAAATAAAATTTCCAATGGTACCAATTAGAGCTTCAGATTCAATTTGTAGCTCAAGTTATTTAAGTTTTAGTAAGACAGTGTCAGAATTTGGTTTGAACCGGGATGGGGTTTTCATTCTTTCAACTTCATGACTTAATATCTTTGTCGTTGGGATTCCAAATGGGGTGATCAAGTTGTATACTAAATAATAGAGTCTATTCCTTTTTTTTATACTAAATAATAGAGTCTATTCCTTTTATCAATTCTTTCCATGCCAAACTTTCCTTGTACATAACTTGTCTTCTTTGTTAACTCCTTCGTGTAGTAGAACTGGTATAGTTTTGAAGAGTATTTGGGCTGAATATATCATGGTCCAAATGTCTTTGTTGATGGGCCGAGAGTTTGTTCTTACTGACTTTGGGCCTTGTCTTTATCCGGACTTGAATAAGGTTGGGCTTTTGGTGATCCATCAAGAAAATAAAAATAAGATTTCTATTGTATCTACATGGTCGATTCTTATTGGAGGGGAATTTTTCCCTCCACAGATAGGAAGATAGCTCTCGCTGTGTAATTATAGTGGAAGATGGCTATTAAATAGTCATGAATTGATCTAATATATATATATATATATATATATTTTATCTGGGTTTGAAATGTAATAAGAAGGAGAAGTGATACATATATGAAGAATATTATAATCACAGGATGATGGCAGTGATTAGGAAACTTCATTGGAACAACATCTTATACATCCTATATCTTCAACATTACCATTTTCGATTTAGACATAAACTTAAGTTTGAGACGATGGGTTTTGGAACGTACGGTGGAGGAAAGATGAACAATGCTAGGACAGAGAAAGGGGTACTTTTGAGGGTATTTTTGTCCTAAAAATATTAGGTTTTCAATTTGTTACAAAAATTGAACTAATATATTGCCACATTATCAGTCGGTTCTAAATTCAATAAATTTGTCGGTTGATAGCACCACTCATAATAAAAAATTAGGTAAAGTACAGAGACACCCCTTGAAGTTTGGGGTAAAGACAAGGAGAGGAAAGTTTGCTTATTTTGGGATAAAGACACCCTTGAGATTTGATATAGCTACCAAAGACACCTCAATGAGAATGAATTTTCATTTTTAACCCTCTGACTTTTATATTGACCAAATTGACTATTGAAATGACCTTTTTACCCTCAAACCTATACCCATTTCTTTCCTTCTCTCCTCTCTGTTCTCTTCATCCTCTTACTTGAAGGTATTTTTGAACAACAAATACCTTTAAGTACGTACGTGGGTGACTAGTAGGTGACCTGTTGAGGATTTGATTAATGTTTTCAAACAAAGTGGCAATAGCAAGTTGAGGATTTCAAAAAGGTCATCTTTGGAATCTTATGTTCGTATTTGTTGAGGTATTTGTTGTCCAAAAATACCTTGTTCCGGTCACCTCATGATGATTATGGACATGGTAGCCACACTGCTTCCACAGCTGTTGGATCAGTAGTCCAAGACGTAACACTCCCAATCTCAGGAATGGCAACATAGACTTTTCGCGGTGGAACCCGTCTTGCTCGACTCAGTCTACAAAGTTTGCTAGTTTAATACTTGTAGCTGTGCAGATGTTCTCAAAGCTTATGATGATGCAATTTTTGATGGGGTTGACATTATTACTATGTCTTTGGGTTCAGATGAACAAAACTTCTTAAAGAATTGTTTCACAATTGGAGCTTTCCATACTTCAGAAATGGAATTCTTGTTTCGGTTAGTGCTGGCAATTCTGGTGGAGTTTCTACCGTTTCCAATCAAGCCCCATGGATGCTCACTGTTGCAGCTTCTTCAACTGATCGAGACTTCGAACTGTTATAAATCTCGGCAATTCAAGGTTTTTAGAAGTACGGTATTGTAATGGTTAATATCAACATCTAATCCTTAATTTCATAGTCACGCCTAACTTGATAATATGAATTTTAAGGGTCATGGGCAGAACAATATTCAGCTCAACGATTATTATGCGGTTATTATTGCAAGTTCTGCTCCAAATTATGTTGTTTCAGGTCAAACAGCAAGGTGATCGAGATGTGTTTCGTATATACCACCACTCATATACATGAATATATACACACAAACTAGACACATCCATGTATATAATCCTCAACAAGTCACCCACTAGTCACCCATTTACTTGAAGGTATTTGTTCTCCAAAAGTACTTTCAAGTGAGAGGAGGAAGAGAACAGAGAGGAGACAAGGAAAGAAATGGGTATGGATTTGAGGGTGGAAAGGTCATTTCAACAATCTATTTGGTCAATGTAAAAGTTAAAGGGTTAAAAATGTCAATTCATTATCATTGGGGTGTCTTTGGTAGTTGTATCAAATCTCAAGGAGTGTCTTTGTCCCAAAATAGACAAACTTTCCTCTCCTTGTCCTTACCCCAAACCTCAGGGAGTGTCTCTTTACTTTACCCTAAAAAATTGAAACCGGTTCCACTTTTCAAGTTTGCCCATGTTTTCTACAAAAATGGTAAGGAAGGCATCTCTATATTCGCTTTATTAATCCGTACCAATCCATATTTAATCCATCTACATTTATTTCATTTTTCTATTACAAAAGGATTATCTGCTTTACAGATAAGTAAGAACTAATTATGTAAGGATGGTAATAAAAGATTTTGTTGTAACACATTTAATTATATAAAAAAAAATACTCCTCTCTTATAATAGGCAATAATTTAAATATATTAAAAAAATTCTCATCTCTATGAATAAATAATAAATTATTACTTTAATTGAACTTATTCATATTAAAGCTCTCTCTATAAATAAGCAAGAATTAATTACTTTAATTGAACTCATTCATATCAACATACCATATATTACTTTAACTGATCTTTTTCATATTAAAGCTCCTCTCTATAAATAAGCAAGAATTAATTACTGTAATTGAACTCATTCATATCAACATACCATTTATGCATTTAAAATGCTAGCTAGATTGCACTGCCAAGCTGTTGCGGAGACGCAGCAATTTAATTCGGTCACAAAAAAATTAAAAAAGTTAAAATAACCATCAATTAATTAACTTTATATAACATTTTATAAAAGGACAATACCTATGTCCTCATTGGTGTGAATTTACAACATATTGGCTATTGATATGGACCAATAATAAATGTATATATTATTTTTAATTACCAAATTAAAGATGGTGAGTTGATACTCACTTACCAAATTTATAATAGTGATTTGATTGATGTGTTCATTTAGTATTGGTCCACATGTGACAGGATGTTGTAGGTGGACCTCAGTATTGCCCATTTAGGACAATAGGTTGAATAATTATAAAATTTATGAAGAAAAATAAGGCACCTGGTTGTAATGACTATAATGAATAATTTCTTCTGAAATTAATATAGCTAGCGGAGTTTATCTATAAATTAGGTTTGTCTAATTTAGGTTTGACACAATTCACACAAACAAGCAAAGTTTCAAGTAACAAGAGATCATAGATGGCCAGAAGCAATCTTTCTCCAAGCATCCAACTCTTGATGGCAATCTTATTAACCCTTTTGCTATTGGGTTCAGGTAAACATTGAGATATATATATATCCACAAAAATTATTGGTCACTATCTATAATATTTTGTTGATTTAGCAGGGGGGCAAGCAGCTAAAGAAGATGGGATTGTTGAAATGAGTGTAGGAGGTTATGATCCTGTGGGAGATTGTGTTGATGCCAAGCACTGCAACGATTATTGTCGATCCCTAGCATATAAAAGGGGAGAATGCATCTATGTTGGACATAAACCAAATCAATGTTGTTGTTACTTCCGTTGATTGGATTAGATGTGTTTTGGCTTAGAGTACAACTCCAGCCTAAAAATATTGAACTTCTTAGGAAAAAAATGCTTCCCTTTTCTTCTTCATTTCTTAAGGCTTCGAGTTGTAACCCTTTACCCTGTAATAAAAATATTGAACTTCTTATGGCATGTGGATGGACTTTTTGACAGACATCCAGATTTGGGGAGTGAGATTTTAGAGTTGTTTTAGGATATATGAGCGTATTGTTTGGGGTTTTGGGCTGTGTTTAAAACACGTTTGAAACCCACCAACATCATTTCTCCTTTCTCTTTAACCTCTACCTCTCTAACCCCAATAACCATTAAGAAAAAAAAAAAAATGTGTGTATTTTACTTTAACATATACACTTAGGGCTGCAACTTGGGTTGGGAAACCCAAACCCACCCGAACCCAACCCGATTTTTTATGGAATTGGACAATTAATTTTACAATTAGAGTTGGGCTTGGGTTGAAGTACTAGTAACCCGAACCCGAATTATAAAATTATTTTAATATATATTTTTACTTTAAAATACATTATATATATATATATATATATATATATATTATTTAAACTATAATTACATTTTTTCTTTTCAACTTCCTTCGTTAAATCTTAACTTATTGTTTGTAATTTATTAGAAATTTTCAAAAAGTCTTTGAATTTTTTTTTTTTTTAACTAAAACTAATTCAAGATCATATTAAATTTTCAATGTAAAAATTATTTATATGAGTAACCCGAATTAACCTGAATTTTTAACGCGAAATCTAAGTCCGAGTTACAATCCTGAATTTAAAAGTAGAAGAATGGGTTGGGTTCGAGTTGAGTTGTTAGGGTCGAAGAGAGGGTTAAGGTTGGACTTGGGTTTAATATTTTATATAGGGCTCAAGTTATACCTCAAATCTGCCCAATCCGTCCGAGTTGTAGCCCTATATACACTGTACACATTTACATATGGCTGCATAGTGCTTAACACATTGAGTTTTGAAAAGCAAATAGTGAATAAATAATAACAATATTACTTATGCTTTCTTGTTGGAAAGTTGGATGTCATGATAGGATATTGCTTTCCTCTTTTGTCCATTTTCTGCCTTCCCTTTGAATAATAGTTGGCCATTTTTTATTTTATCATTTACCAAGGTATCAAAAATGATGGCAACAGGTCTCTATGCGAAATCTTTTAGAATTTTATTTTTCATTAATTATAGTAGATTCATAATTATATATTATGGTCTTAAAAAATCATACCTTGTTTAAGATTCAAATGCTCGCAACCAAAAATAATCTTTATGTGTTTCAATCCAAAACCTCGAACAACAATAACAACTTCAAACAAAAACTAAAATTAATCTGCTTGATGAAAGAAAAAAACTCATTTGAAACCTAGATCTTTTCGTTAGGTTTCCTATGCTTCCGACCTCACCCAATTTCGATTTTAAACAAGAAAGTTAAGCCTATTTTTGTAAGGGTTAAGTGCAGAAAACCCCCCTGTTATATAGACTTTATGCAGAACAGGTCCCTATTTTTTCAAAAAGTGCATGCAAGTCCAAAAAATTCAAAAAAGGTGCATGCAAGTCCAAAAAATTCAAAAAAAGTGCATACCGGTCCCTCTGACGAAAAGTAAAATTTTAAACCCCATTTTACCCTTTTGTTTCCCATTTTGCCCCTCACCATTTGTGCATAAAAGTCCCTCAGCATTTCTCTCTCTCTCTCTCTGCTTCAATTCTTTGGGTTGTAAGAATAGTTCCTTTGATGTGAGATATATATAGATACACACACACATATATATAAGTATAAAATGATGCATCCCCATTGTGTGTGTATTTAACTAAAGTCAGCCGCAAAAAAAAAGAAGATGATGACCACACAATTACTAATAAGCCTATTCAAGGTCAAAGGTGTTCTGCACTTTGGGATTGCAGGGAATGCAAATCCTCAACTCCAAATCGGAGACGTTACTATCCCTCAATACTGGGCTCATACCGGCCTTTGGAATTGGCAGGTACTATTTTTAATTTATTTATTTTGTGTATATATATATATATATCTGTGTGTGTGTGTGTTCTTTATTGTTTGTTAGAGACGGTGGGAAAGAAAACAAAACGAAGAATCTTGAAGTACTTTGTTGTTCCTTTTGTCCATCTTCTTGGTAACCAAGTGAAGCATTACAAATTGGATACCTAGTGTTGCTGCTTTCTTCAGATATATAGTTTTGACAGTGATTGTACAACTTACAAGGTGGTTCAAGCTTGCAAGTAGTTCTGTGAAATCTGATATATCAATCAAATAGGAAAGAGGTTGTTCTAAAATTGTGTTTGAAAGCAAATCCAATTAATAACATTTAATTGACCATTTGGGTTGTCCTTTTACTTCTAAAAGAGAGAAATGAAAGGAAGAGGTTATAGTTTGGGTAATAATAGATATAAAATTCTACAACACATGTGCAATATGGCTCTTCCTTTTTCTCTTTTAGAAGCATCTGTAGCACTTAAATTGTTTCTTCTTGTAACTTAGAATGTGTGGTCCAAAAATTTGTGTTAAATGCCTTCAAAAGCACATTAATTACTCCATCTTTTTCTTAGATGGTTAAACAGGGCACTTAACACCAATTTAAATCCACCAAATGTTCTTTTTCATAAATATATTTTCTGCCCACAAGAACATCAAATTAATAATTTATTGACCTTTTTATCTTTTTCATTTTACTTCAAATATGAGCAGAGGTATGGAGATGGGCCTTCTGATGAACTAGCCTTAGAATCTAATGGTGACTATACTAGGAAAATTGGTCACCTAAAGTTTTCCAACTACAACAATGGCACAGAAAAAGGGAATTCCTCGGATAACCTTCTGAACCGTGTTTGGTATCAACCAGAAGAGATTTTCCCGGTAAATGGAATTCCTGAAGTCAGGCAGAACGCCTTCTGGGTACCTGTCAGCAACCACTACTATTCACTCGCGAAAAAACTAGAGGTAATCTAGTCTCTCCTACAATTTTGAACTTCATTTCATTTTCATTTCTTGCTAATGCACTTCAGTGGAAAAAAAATTTCAATTATTTTGTGAATTTTGTTTCCTTCTGTGTATAGGATGTGAAGTTGGGAGGATGTGTGAATGCAACTTGTTTGCCAAGAACACCTAAGGTGATTAGGGTTGAAAGGGGGATAAGTGCTAATGTATTTGTTGACAATGGTGCATATAGAGAATTCTTGTATTCCAAGTTCAACGCGACTGCGATTGACATGGAAACTGCTGCAGTGGCTCTTGTCTGTCACCAACAAAAGACGCCTTTCATTGCAATACGAGCTCTCTCTGATTTAGCTGGTGGGGGTTCTTCGTCGTCCAATGAAGCCGGCATCTTTGCCTCATTGGCAGCTCAGAATTCAGTTGATGTTGTAATTAAATTCATCGCCTTGCTATAATCATACTATACTATTCTGTCTAGAGAGGTACTTTCTCTGATTTGAACTAACCATTGGCGGTACTTTTTACTTAACTTTCAATTTCTATTTTTCAATGAACCTTGGATTTCCATTAGTCACATTGGTTTTGATGCTTTAGTACTATGCGAACGATATTATTAAATTTGGATCCGATTTGTAACAAATGTAGTAGTTCATGCACTTTTGGATCAACAATTGAGAACTTGAAAACGACAATTGATGATCTTTGGGGCTTTAGGAATAAGCATCTTCATTTGAGAGTTATTCTTGAAAAATTATAGATCAAACTTAAAAATGATAACCTTTTCCTTTCATTCAGATACGATTAAACTAAAAATTCCTAATTATAAATACCTGAAAAAGAAGAGCACATATTAACTCCTAGAATACTATAAATACGAAATCTGATATTTTACAAAGTACAAAAAAATATATAAAGTTCAAAATTATAAAATTCATCAGTATATATTGTTGCAACTTTGCTTCCTTTCTGTTATACAGAGGATACATGTTGCATATATAACATAAAAGCCATATGACACCAAGATACCAGTATAATCAATTAATGAAAGATATGTTAGCAGACATGTATGTCTTTATCATATATATATATGTATGTATGTATATTGAAAATTAACTATTAGTTTATATCACTTTCTATAAATTTATATGTTAAACTACTTTGGTTTTATCCTTTTATCTTCATTTTAGTAAGCTGACCGTGCTAAAAATAAAATAGTGCATCCTATATGATGAATAAAGCATTTATATATAGTTAAGAGGACCTATTCACAGAGAGGTTGATCACAAGAAAATTTAACTACAGACAGAATCAGTTTCCATCATTCTGAAAAATTCGAGACAAGGACATCCTTTAGCATCGTCACGGAGAATCAATGTCTCCTAATTGTGAATGATGTTTGATTTTCACAAGAATATGCCTCCTGTCATGTTCCAGATGTCCTTAACAACAAGAACAATTGAGTAACAACTATCAAATTAGTCGGAAACTCAAATCAAACTTATAATATAAAAGACAGATGCATGGATGATCAAGCAAATTGAGTAACAAGAATATGACTCCTAATTCAATACTCCTTAAATGGCAGCATCAAGTTTTTTTGATACTGTTCGAATCAAAACTGTTATAACTATATCATTACATGGTTGTACTTATTCCATAATGTTGAAATCAGATTCATGGAACAACCCAAAATGGTTTTTCGCTTGTCTTCAAGCTTGCTTCCTCCATTTGGCAAACACACACTGAAACTACAAACAGCTTAGTTTCATTGCAATCAAATACAGAGAATATAGAGAGATACCATTTATCTAGACATCAATTCCTTGTGCAGTAAAAGACAATAAATTACTTATTATGATACTATTGATGAATTATTCTTCAATCATTCATGTATATGTTCCTAAGAAGAGTTATATAGGAGTCTATGTACAGGGTGCAAAAAGTATTAGTAAAATATATGCTTTAAATGACATTTAAGATATAGCTAATATTATATTAATATGTCATGAGCTAATTAATAATATGTTAAAAAAAATTAATAAAATATTCAACTCGATATTTAATTAAACATGCAAATGAAAGCAATAAAATAATAATAAATAAATAAATAACCTAAACCGAGACTAGTATTGGATACTATGTCTTTAAGACAATTTACGTCCCGCATGGTGCTAACGGACTCTGTGGCACTTGTCTCCTAGGATATAACGATCTACATCCACCAGTAGCAACACTATAAACTTGTGGATACGACGAACCTCCTTTATGTAGTACTATCTCTGACTCAAAAATATATGTATACTATATAAATGCCGAATTGGGTGCAATCTGAACTATTTGCAAATGGCAGCCCAATGAGGTATTTATAGGTGCCTTTTTGGATTGGGTGCGTCTTTTCATTATTAGACAACCATTTATATATGTCTCTTCATCACTGGACATAATCATTTATGTAACGACCCAAATCCCCATGGATCCGGATCATTAAACGGGTCCCAACCCGACCCAAAATCATTCAAGGGCTT
>JAOTQH010281379.1:0-10178 GCA_025631255.1 Cornus kousa
AAGTTGACACTCTGAGCCAAACGCCAAATACTTGCACAAAATTATGCCAAGTGGCAAGTGGCATTCTAGCCGAGCGCCAGGTACTCTCTAAAGTAAAATTATGACAAGTAGAAAGTGGCATTCTAGCCGAACGATAGCCATTTGCCAGGAATGAAAAATGAATAATATGCAGGTATAAATGAGCAGCAGAATACTATACAGATTGAACAAGGCTTAGGCAAAAGTCAATAATTCTAATTGATTCCAAAAAGGTAAGAATTACAAAGAAGGGGCGCATTGAATGCCAAAAGTTATAAAGAAAGAAAAATCAGAACATCAGAAAAAATCCTAATTGGTTGCATCAGACCCTGCAACCTCCTGGTTGGTTGTCCTGGTAGCATCAGCTTCAAGAGAGCATTGGTCCTTATCCGCATTAACCTCACGGGGAGTAGAGTCAAGCTGAATGATAAGACCAACCTGCTGAGCCTCATCTATGGCACCAAAAGATGAAGGAGATATGACAGATAAATGAGTGGCATCCAGGGCATCAGCTTCAGAAGGATTGATCCTGGAAGAGGCGATCTGCTGGCACTCATCAAATATGTCCTCAGCAGAAGTGGAGTGTGGATCAGCATACACTCCAGGGGAGTCAATCTCCAATTCCTTGTCGACCTCGTCCGGAGTAGAACCGATCTGACCCTCAGCTGGGATGCGGTCAAAATAACCCTCTCGGAACCCTTGGGCATACCTGAAGGCCCCAACTCTGGAGAACCTAGCATGAAGAGCTAGCATACCTCCATTCACCTTGCTGATGGTGTTGACCAGAGCGTCACGCTCCTCTAGAGCCCTCTTCTCAAAGTCTATCCGAGCAGACTATTCCTCACTCAAAAGGCACTGAAGTTCTTCTTTCTCATTCTTGAGCCATTCATGCTCAGTGGACCAGCCGCTCTTCTCAATCTGCAGAGCTTCTTTCTGATCCTGCAGAGATTCAGTCTCTTTTTTCAGCGCATCTCTCTCTTTCTCAGATTCATTAAGCTTAATCATCAGCTCAGCATTCTGAGTGCCCATGGTGTTGAGCTCCTTATTAGCTGCCCCAAGGTTGTCATTGAGCAGACAAACCCTGGCATTGAGTGACTCCATCTGATGTTGCATAGCCATCATCCCAAATAAAGTTTGCAGAGATATGCAAGACAACTGATTGGGTCAAGTCAAATAGTCAGAAGGATTCAATGCAAAGAATGTGTAAAGATTTTGTGGATTGGAAGGGAAAAGTTACCTCCATGGCAGACATAGGGAAGCGGCTGAACAACTCCCTCTGAGATAGACTTTTATCTACCTCAATGTCTCTTGGAGTCCACATGTTCCAATAGTATGCCATTGTAGTTGGACCATCCATGAGCATGGTCTCGTCCGGTTTCACGACTGTTCTGTCCGCTCGGATAAACCGAGGGGTCCATGGTGTAGAAGTAGAAGCAGAGGCATTGCCAGATGCAGATCCAGCAGGAGCTGGAGGTCTGTTTGGAGTTGGGAGAGGCAACCTCGGCATAGAAGTACGAAGCCTTCTATTCAGAGGGGCATCCTCTGGGTTAAGGGAAGTTTCAGGCAGAGGCCTCTTCCCACTTTCCTTGTCCTGAGCAGCAACATTGGTGTTGGCCGAACGAGTGCTAGTAGAGGAAGCTGCGCTCGGATTGGATGGAGGAATGTTGGTAACCGAATTGGTAGTCACTGGAGCCAGCTCAGTTGAAGGAGTAGTATCAGAAATAGTGGCCGAGAATGAAGCCGAGGCCGGGGAAGAACTATTATTTGCTGAAGTGATGGTCGCCCTAGGAGGATCCTTCTTCCTATTAAATGTGGGAATCTGACAATGACTCATGGTGCTGCCAAGAACTGATATGTCTGTAAGATTCTCTGGGGTAAGGAGATCCGAGCAGGAGGGGACGTCGTTCAGTACGTACTTCTTCAGATATGTGATTCTGTCCCTGCAAATACTATAACTTAAATCATTACAAGGAATGTTTAAGGCACGGCATAAATAAATGCAGAAGCGAGGAACACAAGTTTCACAGGCACACTCATTTTTATGTGTCTTGTATTTCTTATAAGAGGAGACTGAGCATTCGCCAAAGGCACTCGGGATGGGATAGTCACTTGCAGCCGGAGAAGACCAGGCCCCACTGACTACTATTATATTGTCCCTCCAACCTTTCTCAGAGCTCATCTTGTCCTTACATATAGACATCTTCTCAAACGGGTAGAAGTGGTAAAAAAGCTCATCATTCCGCATTTTGCTAACTTTGTAGCAAAGGAGAAGGTCAACGAGGTCAAGATTTAGACCTCTGTCACGAGCCAAGAGTAGCAGAATGGATTGAACCCTAAGGAAATTGGGGTTCACTTGCAGAGGAGAGAGGTTCAGTTTGTTGAAAACATAACTGAAGAAGGGATGTAAAGGAAATCTAATGATATTAAGATGAAGGTAGGAGAAAAGAACTTCGCCTGGAAGAAGGCCGGCACCGGTTCTGATGTCTACATTTTTGGGACATAATCTAATCTGGATATTGTCGGGAAGATTGAGTTTCATACGCAGAATATCTAGGTCGATTCTTATGATTAAAGAAAGTGGAAAGTGAATGAAGGAACAACAAAGTTCTTAGAAAGGGAGATGGGTGCAGATATAACCTCGGAAGATTGAACACTGTGAAGAAGCACTGCAAGATCACCAGAAAGTAAAGTCTTTGCAAGGATTTGCCAAGCAAGATTTGATTTGATTCGAAGAAGACAAGCGAAGATTTGAACAACGCAAGAAAAAGTAACAATTAACAATGAGTAAGAATAGAGACGGTAAAAAAGGTTGAAAGGACATCTCTGAAGCTTATAAAGGCAGCAAGGGCACGAAGGTTGAAGAGTCAGAAAAGCGAGGAGTTTCTCAAATCTCGAGACGTGGGATCCAGATCCAACCGTCCATTCCTCGATCCAACCGTACACTTTCCCATGAGATATTCTCGAGCCATCAGAGTTATCATTGACAACCATTAATAATTACCCCCTAATAAATTAGGGGGCAATTATGGGGGCAGTTGAGGGTTCCGGAACCAACATGGGCCAGATACGACCAGGGAACATGGCATCGGGTCAGCCAGCTGGATTCAACCCATACAATGGTGTCACCAACTGGGCCGAGTTCAGAAGATCTAGCAAGAGAAGCCCAACCTATTGTAAAGAAAGCCCAAAGCTGAAGGCCCAAGAGCACTTGTAATTGCCTATAAATAGGCATAGGTAAGGAGTGAAAAGTAGAGGATTATTGTAATGGTGAGAGAACTCTGTCAAAATCAATACAGAAAATTTCTCGCATTTGCAGTAACACATCCACATTATTTCCGAGGAAAGACATAACAAGAACAACACACTTACATATTAGTCTCCGATATCCATATACCAATAGGTTGAAAAGAATAACAAGAAACCAAAAAACAAAGAAACGAACAAAAAAATCTTTATATATATACACACACATATGACATATACATATATAATACAAGAATTACTAATATCTACAAAAGATGAACACATTGAGATTACTAATATCTGGGTTTTAAAACCACGTGCGTCCAAATTAATGGCGTAGAGACGAGGCAATGCAGACTGGTAGAGAGAGAGAGAAAAAGTGAAAAGGGTATACACACCACAAGAAATGCAAGAGGGCAACATTTTCAACATGAATCTATTTTTTTGTTATTTAGCTGCTCCTAAAAGCTATTCCCTGTATATTCTTTCCTCTTTCTGTTTAATAGAATATGCAGAGGTTAATGGGCAATGTAACTCTCTCTCTGTCTCTCTCTCTATATATGTATATATACATATACATACAATATTTATCCCCAATATTTTTCAACAATTCCTATGCAGATTCCTAATTAAAAGAAACAAAGCATATTGTCCGCTAGCTAGAAACCAGTCACAGAAGTAATCCATACCTGATACATAAACTCTAGTCAGTTCATTCCAAATTAAATTCGTTTTCGAATAAGCTGATTGAAATCCTATCAAAAACAAAACAGAAGAAGCATATGGATCTGAGAAGAGATAGATATATATATACACACACACATATATGAGGATGAGAGGGAAAGAGAAAATACAGATCTGGAGAAGAGAGAATTTACTCGGTCGGTGTTCATCGCCTTTAAGCACCGGTCGCCGTTGATAATCGCCGGTCATTGCAGAGGAGAGGGAGAGAGAGACGATAGGGCATAGAATGTAACAAAAGGGACAGAAGAGAGATGGATAGGATTGAGGAAAGAGAGACAATACGACGTCGTACAGAGTAATAAGGGAGTTGTCAAAAAAAATTTGGCAGTTGCTAGATTTGAGAATAGATTTGACAATCTCAAAATTTGAGGGCCCGAATGAGAGCCCATTGGAGAGGGCTTTTTTAACTCACCTCTCATATTTTGAATTTGAGAGTCCAAATAAGAGAGCATTGGAGATGCTCTTAATCATGATCACTTTGAAGATGGAATATTTAAAAATGCAATGAAAAAAAAGAGTTGTCTTTGGGCCTGCTTGGTTTGTAATTATGAAAACAATTTTCTGTTTTTAGAAAATAGAAAACAGAAAACATTACAAAAATCTCTGCTTGGTTAAGTTTTCAGAAATTCCAGTTATAAAAATGTATGTTTTTAGAGAAATATAAAAGATTGTTCTCTGAAAACGGTTTTCTCTTCTCTAAATTTTTTAGAATTGTTTTCAAAGTTACAAACTAAGTAAGCCCTTAGTTTCTTGAAACATACTTTTATGGATTGTGGTGGGGCTTGCAGAATTTAAGGGATGTTCTCTAATTTTCACAAACAACGATTCTGCTGCAACTTTGAGGTATTTATTTCACTACTAGCAATTGGCATCAGTTCTCTTCTATTGCTTTTGAAACTTTGAAAATAATAATTCTCCTTTAGGAAAACTTAAATTTGGAACGTCCCATTGTAGATTTGCTTAACAATTATTGGATGGGAAAAATTAATTTTTGACAACATTATTCGCATATATTACAAAAGTGATTGTACCAAAAAAGAATGGGTTTACAAAGTCGCATAACACAAAATAATTACGTATTTGACAACGTAAACATTAGTAATTTTCTAGTTCAAACACCTATACATATGGGGTCTAAATTACCCCACATTATGCAAATGACTCAAATATATTCATGAACCATGCTTTTCTTCTTCTTGTTTGTGCTCTTACTTCTTCCTCCAAACCTCAACATGTTAATGTGGAACATGAGAAAGAAGTGGATATATGTTTGGTTCACCATTTGGGTTTTTGTATTAAAATATTTTTAATGATTCTGATCTATTCATGTCCACTGAATAATGTGACAGGTTCCATAGAACTAGAAAGTTTGAATCACCAGAAAACTTACGCTGGCTGCAACGATGTGTGGAGAAAGATGGGGTGGAGGGGATAGAGAGGAGAGAGACTGTGGCAGCGGATGGAAAGAGAGAGAGGGGACAGTGAGGGTACCGAGAATGAACCGAGCCTCGGTTCACTAGGCCCAGGGTTTAAGAGGACCATTAGTCCACTTGCAGAGCGGCCTGTCAGTCCCAAAGCTCTATTGAGCAACCTTCAGGCCCAACCTCTTTAATGTTATGAGAGGAGCCCTCCACTCATTACGGCCCAAGTAATGGCCCATTGAAGATTGGCCAGGATTGAGAGTTTTAGAGACATGGAAAGAGAGATTTGTGTGAAGTGTAATAGATTACTTTCCTAAATATAGAAAGCAATTTCTTGCATCTTTATCTGGCGCCATCTGTAGGAAGGAAAAGTAGATCCGATTGATTTTCAGTACCAAATGACACAGCTCCGTTCAAGAACAATGATTGGAGGAGAAGGCTCTCGGCAGCAGGAGGACGAGCAGTAGGCAACGCACCACTACTACAAGAGTAGACTTACACCTAGAGGAAGAAGTATGTTGGACATAATTCTAACTCAGGGCCTCAAAGAGTTCCCAAGTGTCATCTGCACTCTTGTAAAGGAACGCACCACTACTATAAACATTTATCATGTTCCTATGAGGATCAGCTAACCCATCATAAAATATTTGCACCAAGTGCCATTTAGCAACATCATGATGTGGACACTTTCTCAGAAGATCATTGTATCTCTCCCAAGCGTCATGGAGTTGCTCACCTAGGATTTGGGAGAACTCCATGATTTCTCTTCTCATTTGGGTGGTTTTATCAATAGTGTAGAATTTTTAAAAAAATTCTTAATGCATTTTGTCCCAGGTTTTAATTAAATTATTTGGAAGGGAGTGCAGCCAAGTTCTAGCTTTATCTTTGAGAGAGAATTGAAAGAGACACATCATAAAAGCATCATTAGACAAAGTGGGCAATTTGGTAGTTGAACACAATTATAGGATCTTCAATAGCAAACCCATGGAGGGAAGGAAGCATTTGGATCATTGCTAGTTTGATCTCAAAGTGGGTTGCATTAGCATTCGGGAATAGAAAGCATGGTGAGGTATAAAATGTTGGAATATAATGATTCCTCAATGGTGTAGGAGCGGGTGCAGGTGGTACAACCACTCCCATTGGATTATCACCATCGTTATTAGCCATGTTTAGATTAGAAGATTCTCCTAACAATTTAGAATTCTTTTTAGGTTTTCTAATTTGCCTGAGAGTCTTTTCAAGTTTCGGGTCATATTCAAGTAAAGGGTATGAATTGGAACGGCGACCTAACATGCACTAAGTTCAATTGCAACAATTAAAAGAAAATTTTCAAGTAAAGAAATAAAATAACAGAAACTCACAAAAGGTCCCGAAACCGCAACTTCTTTTCCTTAAGCTCATTTGCCCTTGCTCTTAAATTCCTGCACTTGAAAAGAAAAATAAATAAGATGAGATAATGTAGATTTCTAAACTACAAATTAAAGTAGAATTAATTTTTAACTTAACAAAATTCGTTACACAGTCCTTGGCAACGGCGCCAAAAATTGATGTGTCTGTTTTTCACTTGTAAAAACCACTCGCAATAGAACAAATTCTTTGCAGGATAGGGCTATGTTGAGGGTGTCGAACCTCAGGGACTATAATGGATTATCAAGTCTAAAATTAATTTTTATTTTAATTTAGAAAAAGATTTCGTTTGTTGTGATTGTGTTCCAATGGCATGAAAATAAAATAAGCAAATAAAATAAACTTAAATCAAGAGAAGAAGTACTTAGGGCTTGATTTCACCACGAACCTCATAATATGGTCAATTGATTTAACTTTAGGGATTTTATTATTTATGCATGATTAGGAATTAAATGAATTAACATTCTATTCAATTCAATTTTAAGAAGATAAATCATGAATGTTTGTTAAGCAATAACCTATCTTCGATTAGCACGAATTATTTACCTACCTATTCTAAACTAATTTGTAGAATAATTTGTCTTCCTTAAGCATAGACTATCAAAATATTCATTGATAAAACTGTTTAAACACCATTGCATGATCATTATTCTTATTATTTTGAGAAGTTCTTAGCCGCCAATCTCAAACAATAAGAATAGTTTGGATTTGATTAAAGAATAATTAATTCTAAGACAAGATATTAATTTTTATCAAAAATCAAGTTTATTTCATTAAAAACCCAATTGCTTAGAATATCTAAGTCAATTGCTCATAATTATGCAATCAAAATACATAAATACTAAAAATTTCCAAAGTTAAAGAACAGTTAAACCATATTAATCGGAATCGGGTTACATCAATGCCCTAAGAGAAGATTTAGCTATTCATGAAAATGGAGGATATCATATTTATTGGTGTAGAAAACATCTTCATGGACTGCAATTCTTCTTCTTGGGATCTTCTTCTTCAATCTTCAAGGAAAACTCCAAAAATGCTAAAAGCCGCCGTTAGATCTGAAAAATTACAAGAGAGACTTTCTTCTGACCTTTCCTCTTCTTTTATAGAAGAAACTAACTTCTATTACCTCTTGGATGGGCTTTAAGACTTCTGGGATCATCTAGGCCCGCCTAGAGTCAAAAAGACCTGTTTTAATTTAATTTCCGCACTTAAAATACTTCCAGGTATAAGGGTGTTCGAGCCCCTTTAACAGGGCTCGAGCCCTATTTAGACTTAGTCAATTTTCCAAAAAGGGCGCTTGAGCGCCCTAAGGCAGTGCTTGAACACTCTTATGCCTTAGTCAAAATCCTTCATTAAATGGTGCTGAGTGCCCTAGTACAGCGCTCGAGCGCTTTTTACACTTAGTTAATTTTTCCCAAAGATTTTTTGAAGTGGAGATTCACCCAACACTTAGCCATTTTTTACACGAGGGCACTTGAGTGCTGGTTAGTGCTCGAGCCCTATTTTGTTAATTTAGTTCAAATGTAAAATTGACTAAGTCAATTATAAAATACTACTTGCAATAGAACGAATATATCCTTTACAATATTGGATTATCAACTGTTCAATTAATAATATTTTAATTTAAAGAAAAAGATTGTTTGATTTGGTTTGTGTCACGAACATAAATAAAATTAAATTAAATAAAGATTAAGATCAGAGAGAAAAGATCTTAGGGATTGACTTCACCACGAACCTCATACTATGGTCAACTGTTCAACCTTGGGATTTCAACAATTATTTATCATATGGAATTAAACTCAATAGCATTCGTTTAATTCAAATTTAAAGAGAGATGTTTCATGAATTTTAGTTAATAATAACCTATCTTCGATTGGCACAAATTATCTACTTACCTACTTCTAACTAATGTTGTATCTTCTTCCCTAGGCATAGACTATGAAAACATCCATTAACGAAAAATGTTTGACCACCATTGCATAATCTCTATTCTTATTGTCCGAGAAGCCCTTAGCCACCAACCTCGTACACTAAGAAGAAGTTAAATATAATTAATGAACAATTAAATCTAAAACAAGGTATTAATCATTCAAAAACCATTTACTTCATTAAAATCCCAATTAATCTAAATCAATGGCTCATAATCATGCAATCAAAATACAAAAAGAGTTAAATTCCTAAAGTGTTGAACAATCAAACCATAGTATTCGGATTCAGGTTACATCAATACCCTAACAGAGGAATTAGCTACTCATGACGACGCAAGATATCATCTGTGTTATTGTGGTCTTCATCATCATGGACTGCACTTCTCTTATGAGGATCTTCACCTTCAGTGCTTCAGAATAAAACTAAAAACCCTAAAAGTTGCCACTAGATCTAGAATAATGAAAACTAAAATGAGAGAGATTTTTTGTGGTCTTATGCATCCTTTATAGAAGTAATTGACTTTTTTTTTTTTTTTTTTTGGAAGTTAAAGCAAATACGCACATACCCTACCTCCATCGAGGTTCAAACCCCCAACCTCCCTTTTGAAAAGGAATAGTGATACCGCTGGGCTATTTGGTCCTTTGGTAGAAGTAACTGATTCTAATAAAGATTGAATGTGTTTTAGGTCTTTTGGGGTCATCTGGGCCCGTCTGGGATGAATTAGGACTTAATTAGAATTAATTCCGCAACTTTAAAGTCTTGACTTAATAGCAAAAGCTTGAGCAGAGAAGCTTCTGCTCGAGCTTTTTTACATGTGCTCAAGCAGGAATTTCATACTTAGTCAATTTTCTTCAAATACTTTTCAAAGCGTCTTTTTCTTCAACACTTAGAATATTTTGGAATAATTCTTCATAATGCTCGATCACCTTAACTTAGTGCTCGAGCCTTGGGACCTCTGCTCGAGATTTTTAAATTATGCTCGAGCCTTTTGGTCTCTGTTGACCTTAAGGATTTCATCCGATGACAATCTAGATGTTTTGATGATAACAAACTATTAATAGTGTTTAAGGACTAATGTTTACATTAAGTTTTATATAGATTATTCACATTCAAAGAATGACCTCAATGAAGCTATAAAGATCATTATAAGTATTCCATTATTCAAGATCACATCAATGAAAGAAATAGATACAAAGAAGAGTTAAAGTTGCAAGGAGCAAAATGCGAAGTCCATCCAAAGATAGCTTGGACTACAATGATTAAGAAAGCAACTCAAAGAAAGGAAGAAAACAAGTCTACCTGAAAGCCTACACGATCATGGACAAAGCGTGAAGAAAGGGGTAGATAGGATGGTGAGTGTTTAGGATTCAATGTCAAAGTATTTATGAATCCATTTGAAGCTCATCTCTATAGGAC
>JAOTQH010281409.1:0-10178 GCA_025631255.1 Cornus kousa
AAAAAAAAAAAAAAAAAAAAAAAAAAACAAGGAGACAAAGAGGATTAGGGTTTTGTTAGAAAAAGAATTAGGCCTTAGTTAAAAATAAAGGTAAAGAATCCATAGAAGAGAAAAAAGCTCATGGGGAATAGAGGAAAAAGGAAAAAGAGACAAAAAGAAATTTATAGTGAAAGGAAAAAAAAAAAGTATTTAGGGTTTGTGAAGATCAAGAAGAAGACAGAAAAGAGGAGGACGAAGAATAAGATAGGAAAGAGGAGATAGAGATAGAGAGACCATTCACCGGTAGCGAAGCTTGGTTGGTGGGATAACAAGAGAGTCAAAGATGATCGTGCAAGGGTTCGAATGTTTGAATTAAAATATAAGAATAAATATCTAATTGTTTGAATATAAATTTTTTATATGAAACAAGAAGTTTTTAAGTAATTATGTAATTAAACAACTCATAATATTTTCACTTCAACTCAACATTGTTTCTAAAACTTTCTTAAAAATCCCCAAAGAGTGGGACACACGTGTCGGACACGCATCCATGGTGTGTCGGAAGCGGGTCCACAGCGGGTTAGATGCGGGTTCATGGCGTGTCCTGATATTCAAAAAAATATAAAATATTTGGACATGTATTTTGGTGTGTCTGTGCTTCGTAGGTATTAGGTCAAATTCAAATCTGACCTGCAACCCATTTCAACTTGTATAATAGGTAATGTAATGTATGTAATTTTAAGAAAGTATTATACTGATACCATAAATTAATTGTGTGATTTGTTGATTTAATTTGTAAAATTTAGTTATTCCATATTTATTTTTTGGTGTGATTTGTTGATTAAATTGTAAAATTAAGTCATTCCATAATGTTTTTGTGTCATTGCTGATTTAAATTGTAAAATTTTGTCATTCCATCATTTTTCTAATTTAATATTTAATTATTATTATTTTAGGTTATTGTGTCATGTTATATGTTAAGGACCGTAATGAAAGAGTTGTGTTTATGTGTGCAGTGCTTGGTCCATTTAATAAATATTTCGTGTTCGAATTGACCCATATAATGGAATACTCTTATTTTGACACAATGCAAGGACCCATTAACATGAATTGTCACCCCTTGTTTTTATAAAATTTGAAGAAAGACTATAATATTATCTCAGAAGATATAATAATGTGTGTTTAATTAAAGAATAAACTAGTGACACATAACTATGTTAACATGACGAATGACATGTATTGAAACTATTGTAAGACCGGGTACTGGAGAAAAAAGTAAATTTCCAATTACTTTAGGTCTTCATCAAATATCATCTTTAAGTCTTCATCACTTCGCTTTTATTTTAGATGAACTGGGAAAACATATTTTGGATGAGGTTACTTGTTGTGTAATATTTTATGATAATATATTGATATTGGTCTTGGAGCTTTCTTGATATCTTACTTGGGCTTGCTGTTGGACGCCCAATCGAGGAGGGCATCCTTTTGGGATCTAGCTGTGTAGTGGTTTTATAGGAGGCTTGCCGGTTGGAATAAGCAATGCCTCCCGAAAGGGGGCTGGTTAGGGAGAAGAGTGGTTGGAGCTCGAATGAGGTAAGATATCAATGCAATCAGCTTATGAAAGAAAAAGAGAATATATAAGAAGGGAAAACAAAGAGCTAGAGAGTAGCTTAAACACCCACAACTCAATCCCAGAAGAAAGGGAGAGATACAAAGTTGCTATAGCAGGCTGAATATATTGAGAATACAAAAAAGCTCCTGAATACAATTTGGAACAACCCTTTTATAAGCCACAAGGGATGCCCTTGCAAATATTCAATCTTAACCCTTCATATAAATATATTCTAAGTGATAGCATTTTGTCTAGCAGAATAAAGACGCTAAAAATGACAAAACGGTCCTTGAAGTGGTCACATGACTCACTTAAAAGGCAAATGACTTGCAAAATAGAATCAGAATGACAAAAATATCATAACTAGAGCTTAAGGCACAGATTTAAGAGTTACATAAATGACTTAAGACCCATAAACAATCACAGGAACTGTTCACATCATCTGCTGCTCCTATTAATGCAAAGTCAGTTTAGTCTTTCTTGGATATTCAACTGTTTGAAGATAGTGCTCTTCCACTTGCTCTGCATCAGTCTCTCCGGGTGATAGAAAACTTGACCCCCAGTTAGCATCATTCTCGCTTGAAGAGTCACCTTGATAAGGAACAAAATGACAAACGTTGAAAACATCGGATGTCTTGATGTGGCTGGGAAGCTTCAAACTGTATGCATTGTCGTTAATTCTTTCAAGGACTTCACTCTGTCCAATCTTTCTTGCACTTAGCTTGTTGTACTCGCCAGTCGGATATCGATCTCTAGTCAAAATAGCCCAATAATAATATCCCACATCAATGATTACACGCCTTCTACCCTTGTTGACATGTCCTCAATTTGCTACCGCACCTCATTGTGAAATTCTTTGATTTGGTCTATCAATTCTTCAGCTTTAGAACTCAAACGGCCCATTATTAGAAGTGGAACCAGATCTAAAATGTTGTTTGGATTCTGTCCATAAACAATCTCAAAAGGACTTGTCTTAGTTCTTTGATTTGTGGACCTATTAAAAGCAATTATACATGAGAGAGAACTTGATCCCACTATTTTAAATTATTCCAATGTGACTTCGAATCTGATTTCCCAAACTCTTGTTGACAACTTCGGTCTGCCCATAGGTTTGAGGATGATAGGCTGAACTGAAATTCGTATCAGACCCCAATTTCTTCCAAAGAGTTCTCCAAAAAATGGCTAATAAACTTCCTATCTCAATCAGAAGTAATGGACTTTGGCACACCGTGTAAACCAACAATTTATTGAAGTACAAGTTAACAATTCGAGAGGCATCCATAGTTTTCCTGCATGGTATGAAATGCGCCATTTTAGAAAATCTATCAATAATTACGACAAGAATCCTTACTTCTTTGTGTTCGAGGCATATAAAAACCAGCATTAGTAGCTCCACCTTTTTACACCTGACAATTTGACAACGATCAACAATCCTATGGACATCCCTTCTTAACATTGGCCAAGAGTATTTTCCATCAACCTAGGAATAAGTTTTGTCTCTGTCGAAGTGTCCCCATTATGTAGCTGAAGTGGAATTTTCTCTCAAGGAACAATTAGGAATGCATAGTTTTGTTCCTTTAAGGAGAAAACCAGGTTGCGAGCAGTAGTCGGTCCTATTGCCTTCCACTACCTCTTCATGAATCCTCCCAAAGAATGGATCAACAACATACAAATCCTTGAACGTGTCAAAACCCACAACCTCAGCTTGCATAGATAGTAAATGAGATTTTCGACTTAAAGCATCAGCCACCTTATTCTTGACACTTGACTTATGCTTCCAAGTGAAAGTAAACTGTTGCAAGTATGCTGCCCATTTGCCACGCCGACCGTTCAACGTATGTTACCCATTATGTACTTCAAGGCCATATGGTCATAATACAAAACAAACGCCTTTTGAATCAAATAATGTTCTCAATGGTGAAGTGTCTGCACAAAACCATAGAATTCCACATCATACATAGAGTCTTTCAACCTTGAAGAATAGGATTTCACAATTTTCAGTTGAACCAATCTCAAGAAAATAATGAATTCAGTAATTTCTGAACCATAAAAAAAGTAAAAATAAAAAATACAGCTAAAAAGAAGCCGAAAAATTTGAACGTATGTTAACCATTTATGTACTTCAAGGCCATATTGTCACAATACAAAGCAAACGCCTTTTGAATCAAATAATGTTCTCAATGGTGAAGTGTCTGCACAATTCCATAACATCATACATAGAGTAATTCAACCTTGCACCACTTAACTTCTCGCTAAAGAATGCCACTGGTCTCTCTTCTTGGCTAAGCACTGCTTCTATGCTGATCCTGATCATTACAGTGGACTTCAAAGACTTTGTCAAAATCTGGTAGAACAAGGATAGAGAGCTTCAGTAAGCTTTTCTTGAAGTAATTGGAAACTTTCTTCTGCTTCCGTAGTCCACTTAAGGTTGCCTTGAAGAATAGTATTTCTTCACTTTCAATTGAACCGATCTCAAGAAAATAATGAATTCAGTAATTCCTGAACCATAAAAAATGTAGAAGTAAAAAATACAGCTAAAAAGAAGCCGAAAAATTTGAAATATGAAAAGGTTAAATAAAAGTATTGATAAGCAAGGGAACTCATTTTGCATGCACTGCACCAATGCTCAGAGGTACAAGCAAGCACTTCGTAAATTTTTTTAATGAAAACTAAAGCCACTAAAGAGGACTGTGATTCTGAACAAAGGTTAAAATATAAACTGCAAAGGCAAACCTTTAACGAAGAGAAATTTGCAAAATTCCTGAAGCCAAGGCTTTGGTTTTGGTGGTTTCTTCAGGTGTCTTCTTTGATGTAACTGCTCAGCTTTTATATCGGGCGATGCCCCCATATCTGTTGCTGCCAATGCCACCATTACCTTTAGGGGTGGCAATTGGGCGGGTTATGAATGGGTGAGTTAATAATGGGTCATTAACCCACTAGTGATCCATTTGAAGTGGGTCATAAACAGTTTGGGTTTTAATTGGGCTAGTGAGCCCACATCCAACCCGATGACCCAAATATTTTTTAAACACTAATGCTTTAGTTGTTGAGAAATCGGGTCTGTCCGAACAAATCTAAATAAATAAATAAACTTAAAAATACCTTTAGTTAAACATGTAAAAAGTTTGCAATCATATAATCCATATATATATATATATATATATTTATTTGCAATAAATGCATTGAGAATTCTCCTCAAAATGTGTCTTGAATTCTCAAATGAAAAAAGAAGGAAGTAACTTCTATATACAAATACTAATATATATTCCTCAATATATGGATATATCATACATGTGCTGATTTGGTAAAAGGTAATTTTCAATTTCTAACACATAAATTTAGAGAATCTATCCTATTTGGGAAAAAAATATGGAAATGAACAGTTTTAACATAAAAAAGAATAAAATCACACAGTTTCATAAGTTCGGAAAATGTAATAAAAATGAATTATTATTATTTTTTTTGGGCGAAAATATAAATGGGCGTTAATATGCCTAAAAACAGGATCTGTTATGGAATATATATGGGAAATAATATTCCTTAATTAGTCTTGCACACACTTAATACGGAATTAGGATAATCTAGTTGTGCATACCCAGTTCATTAAATGGATTATACACTGTGCTATTACACAATGTGCAAATTTTTTTTTTGGCTTTTTTCTTCTCTCTAAAATCTACAGCTAATGATATATTTGTCCAGTAGGGGTTTTGTTAATTTGGATTTGTTATACAGAGCAAAAGTTTTAGAGAGAGAGTTGTGTAGAGAAAGAAGCATTATGTTGAGAGAGAAATATTAAAGTGGGGAGTAACTTGAAAATTATATAAGCATGTAGCATTTCAAGGGATCAATTAGTGTGGAGAGAGAATGGAGGAGAGGGAACACAGAAAAAAAAGTGAAGAGTTAGAAAACAGCGAATGGAGAGAAAGCAGAGGAGGGAAGAGAGAGAAACGAAGGAGAGGGAAAAAGGGGGAAGAGAAGAGAAAACAGAGGAGAGAGAAAAATAAAGGAAAGAGAGAAAACTGAGGAGAGAGAAAAGAGTTTGAGCGGGTTAAGATGGGAACCCACTCTTAACCCATCATTAACCCTTGAATTGAATTGGTACCCACTTTTTACCCATTATTGGCCCACTCACTTAAATTTGGGTGCCCAAATGATTTAATTTTAGTGGGAGGGCTTGGGCGGTTTAATGGGTTTGGGCTTAAATTGCCACCCCTAATTACCTTACATATTCCTGTTATTATTACTCAACGTTTCATGTGCACTGGTTTTGTAGTTAGTGGGGTTTAGTTTTGTGCCAAACGTGAGCCGTCATCTACTCTTATATTCTTACTTGCCTATGTGGAATTTAAAGTTATGGTATCAAGCCTCTCATTATACCGAGGTTGGATAATTTTCTGTTTGTGAGTGATTTTTCATGGATGCCTGCTCCAACACCATTGTCTTCACTCTAAATTGTTGTTCTGCTTTAGCGTTTTTCATTGCCATCGTTGAATGCCTTCATGTCATGCTCTTATTAACTCGGCTTATGCTTATGCTTAGCCTGCCATATGGCTCCACCATCGCCCTTGTATAGTTTTAGCTTATATAATACGAAAATTATGTGGTGTGGGTTATGTTTGTTTTTCTTGGAAGTCTTGATTCAAGGTCGTCCATTCCTTTTGTGAACATTCTGTACATTTTCTAAATTGACGTTGCTCTTTTACTTGCCAGAACAAAAATGTTTCTAAATACAGTGAGATGGAATTTTGTAATTTGTTATCTATAGTCCCATATCCTTTAATATTCTGAGAAGCCTTAACCTTTTGGCTTATTTACAGCGCCTCTCTACATCAGTGTCAATGGTTGCCAAAGGAATCCTTAAAGATCATCTTATTCTATTGGCAAACAGTATGACATGTGCTGGCAACCTAATTGGTTTCAATGCAGGAGGTATAAAAGCATTATCTCGGAGCCTAAATGTCCAAATACCATTCACAGAAGCAACATTGTTTGTAAGGAATTTTACCTTGTTCTATTGTGCTATGAAATATCTGATGTATCCGTGGTTCTGTGTTTTGCATTTGAATATATACATTTATGTCTTTATTATGTCTGCAGACCCCAAAGAAATGCTTTGAAAGAGCGGCTGAAAAATGCCACGTGGACTCTTTGTCTAGCATTGTTGCATCTTGTTCCTGGGGCAAACATGTGGCTGTAGGTACCGGAAACTCATTTGATGTTCTTTGGGACACACGAGAGGTATTTTGTGCTTTTTCCCTGTTTTATTTGTATGGCTTTATTTTATACTCTTTGGATAGTTGATGTCAATTTTTTGTCTAGAGATTATTGCAAGTAATATTTAATCTTTGACCATTGGGGTGCTTTATTTTCCTTGCATATCAGTTTAATAATTCGTTTTCCTTTCGGCTAGGTTGGTTTGAATCAACAAGATGAAAGTGATGTTTATAACTTCCTTAATTTGGTGAGAAGCAGTACAAATGAAGAGCTAAACAGCGCTTGTCTTGGTGGGGAAATCGATAATTTTGAACTTGAATATGACAATATGGAGTTGGGCTTTTCTCCAGATCATAACTCCAGTTTCGATAAGCCTATCTTTGAAGATAATCCTAGCTTTGAAGACAATTCTACTGGTTGGGGTACAGTAGATTCTGGTGAAATGCTTAATCAGTCAGGGCAATCGGCTGCTTGGGGAAAAAAGATTGTGGCTGAAGAAACTGGCTGGAATAAGAAGAATGGTCAACCAGAGAATTCTACTGGTTGGGCTGCAGTAAATTCTGGTGAAAAGCTCTCTGAAGATAATTCTACTGGTTGGGGTGCAGTGGGTTCTGTTGAAAAGCTTAATCAGTCAGGGCCATCAGCTGCTTGGGGAAAAAAGATTGCAGCTGATGAAACTGGCTGGAATAAGAAGAATGGTCAAACAGATAATTCTACTGGTTGGGGTACAATAGAATCTGGTAAAAAACGCTCTGAAGATAATTCTACTGGTTGGGGTGCAATAGATTCTGGTAAAAAGCTTATTCAGACAGGGCCATCGGCTCCTTGGGGAAAAAAGATTGCAGCTGATGAAACTAACTGGAATAAGAAGAATGACATACCTCTTGTTGACCATTCTGCCGATCAAATTTCTTCAGCTGCGGGAGTTCCAACTGAAGATCAACCTCAAACTCTAGATACCCTGTCAAAGACTTCTGTTGCTAGGGATTCTTCGAATGATGAAGGCTGGGGAAAAGTTGGATTACAATCTGACACAGGTTGGCACAAAGAATCACCTGTCAATTTATGGGGTTCCAGTCAAAATGCAACAGAGGAACCCTCGTATCAATCATCTAGTACAGGTGGTTGGGGTTCTCCAAAGGTCAGTGGTTCGAATGAAAGGGATGTGCAGTCCCAGTGGGGTACACAGAAACGTAACGCTTTCAAGAGAGATCCCACTGAAAATTCACGTAATTGGGGTTCCTCTAATGCTGGAGAATGGAAAAACAAGAGAAAAGGCCCAGCAAAGTCAGTTGGAGGGTTGAATGATGATTCCATTGCAAGTGGAACTTTAACTGCAACAAGACAGAGGCTGGATATGTTCACATCAGAGGAACAGGATGTTCTCTTGGATGTTGAACCTATTATGCTGTCCATCAGAAGAATAATGCATCAGCCTGGGTAACTTCTACTGATTTCTGCTTGTTAACTAATGATTTTCATGCTTGTTAAATTTAGAATATCCAGAATAACATGATTCAGAAATGATCATATGACTTAAGGACCTCTTCGTACTGTCCCTTTCCCATTTTTCATGAATAGGGAGCAGCACATGATGGAGAATGATAATATAACTTAAGGGTAATTAAGGACCTCTTCATACTGTTCCCTGTCCCATTTTTTATGAATAGGGAGCACCACATTTTGGAGAATATCCCCTTTTAGTTATCCTTCTCATTGTACATCATGCCCAAGTTCCCAAACATTGGATTACATTTTGACCAATTATTAGTAATGCCTCTACATATAGAAAACATATATTACTTTCTAAGCAGCAATGTTGGCATTTTGGAGCTAGATGCCGATGTTGGCAATTGAAACAGTACCATTATATATTTCCAGACATTTTTTTTTTTCTACTCTTCTTTTTTGGAAATTTGTTAAACATTGCAAAGCTTCTGCACTGATTTGATGTTTTCCATTAGTGAAAAGAAAATTTAAATTATGAAGCGAGTCTGATAAAATAACTCTGTTTGAAGGTACAATGATGGGGATCCTTTACCTCCTGATGATCAGTCGTACATTCTTGATAATGTATTCAGTTACCATCCCGATAAAGCAGTAAAGATGGGAGCTGGAATCGATTATGTCATGGTATGGAAGTGGACGCCGTTCTTGTCAAGTTAGATAAAATTTATTTATATATATATATATATTTTTTTTTCTATTTCTACATAACCTGACCTCATAATAAATTTTATTTAATACTGTTCAGAGGCATGTTTATAAGATTGCCTAGATAAAAAAATTTGTTGTTTGTTTTGATCAACTTAAGCTTATAACGTTAAACATTAGATAATACTAATCAGAAACAAAGCTGCTATTAGTTCAATCCTTTTAGGCTAATGAAATTAAACTTATTTTGTGCCAGTGAGTCCCAAGTTTTTGAGTCCCAAGTTTTGTTCGTAGTTACACGGTTGTGGTGTAACAGATACTGGGCCATGTTGGCATAATATGACAAAATCAATTATCGTGTTAATGATTTTTTCTTTTTCTCGAACATTGGGCCCAAAACGCACCTATTCACAACCATTTACAACATAATCCAAAAAATATGGGTTTTTAATGAATAGTATTATTATTATTATTATTATTATTATTATTATTATAATATTTAAATTTGAAGATTATTTAACAAGAGTAATTGACCTATACATGAATTCTTATTAAAGACTTGGTAATTTATACTTTTTATTAAAGTAATGAGTAAAAATAGACGTGGACATGAAATAAATGAAAATCCGTGACACAAGACACATTAGTATTCAACTCTATGTTACGTTTATGTCAGATCATGTAATGATACCTAAAGTGGAGAGCTAAAGTGATTCCTAAAGTGGAGTTTTGGATTGGATCACCACCAAAATGAGTGACGTTGAGGATCTTGTTGGGAATCCAATATTGAGCTCGAAGGTGGAGGCCTAGTGGTATTGGAGTGAATAATTAGTTGATAAGCTGCAATGTGTTATATTTTTGTGGTTTATCAGTCATATGAGAGGATGCTATTGATGGGCCTGAGGGATAGGGATAACTCTGAGGGTAATGATGGTGTTAGCCATACTGTTGAGGAGGATATAGGATATCTTGTAGAGCTACTAGAATGATCTGTGCTGATGCTATGCCTCTACCCACACCCACATGGCATCTAAGCCTGAAGAGGCACTTGAGTGTATAACCATAACCATAAGCATACCAAGAGGTGGTGGCTGCTATAGAAGCTTGTTGGTGCTATCACAAGAATCTGATGAATGCCAAAGTCCAAAAGCTACACATGACAAGAGACAACCAGTCATCGCGACAGTCTCATATTCTCTGTTTCCTTGTAGAATAT
>JAOTQH010281461.1:0-10175 GCA_025631255.1 Cornus kousa
GTACACATAACATGGTACAGGATAGCAAGTGTTTTAATTCCTTCAGACATGGTACCAAACCAGAAAGGCACACTAAGCCATCTGATGCAATAGGAGGCGATCATAATAGAAAATCCTCCGGGTTACTAGAATGACTAGAATAGGTATTAAATCACCAAAAAAATTAAAAAATAAAATAAAATTAAATTAAAAAAAATAAAAATGTAATGGCCTTTACCTTTGTATATGTTCTTGGGTAGATATCTCTCAAAGCATCAAGACTTCTATGCCACCCAGATTGCGTCAGGTAAATTGTGGTGTCTCTATGAAAACCAATCCTCTTCAAAAATTCACCAATCTCCCAAGCATTGTAACAACTTCTTCTTCCCATAACTCCACTTTCCCAACACTCCTTTCCCAACAACTCAACCCTCAAGTCCAGTGCAATAAACCGGCCTTTAGATTTCTGGCTTAAGGTTCTGAGCCTCCCAACCATTGAGTCAACCAATTCCTGCATCCCTGGTTGCAACTGGAGAATCCCAAAGAGTCCCAAGCATGAATATGAATCCAAGTACCCAGTCTTTTCTCCCTTTGTCATGGTTAAGGAAGGGAAGTACGTTTCAAGCTTTAAGATTTTCTTCCTTCTGAATAATGGCTCAACATTTGCAGCAATATAGTCTTCAGAAACCCAATTAGGAACCCTCACAATGGTGCTTGATGCTTTCATAGGCTGATACTTTGCTATTGTGATCACACCATCCAGATTTCTAATAAGTCTCTTGACATCATAAATTTCTTCAAAGTTCCTGAAGGGTTTCAAGTAAGTTAGAGTGCTTGTTGCATTTTTCAAGGCTAACTAACCAGTTCTGCCTGTATTTATCAAGTAATATAACATGTTATGTAGTTAATTATCAAAAAATATATGTAACATGTTATGTAGTTGCCGAAAATTTGAAGTTAATGTAGATTACCCATCAGAAATAGATTTCAAACAACACTAAAAGTATATTTTGAAACCAACGTCAAGGAAAAAAAAAGGTTTCAAATTCTGGCTTGAAAAGTGTTTGCTGATAATGGCATCTAATGAAATAAATTTGTTTTGGCATCATGGTTGAAGTGATTGCTTAAAAAACACTGCACCAGCATCTTTGGAGGAAGTTCGTTAGATATTGGGAAGTCGCAAAGTAAGGATGCAGTGATTGACAAATGTGAGAATTGCAAAAGGAAGACATCAAATCAGAAAATTGGTCAATAGGATGTTCTATTGGCCCTTATAGATTATCTTCCCTCAGAGTCGTTTCCAGTGCACTTTATCCATTTATATTTTTTATCTTCCAAGCAGCAAGGAACTAATGAGCTAACACTTGAATTTTATTATAATTTCTTATTACAAAGGCTCTAGTAGGGTAACAGAAAAAATAAAAAATGTTCCCTGCCAACCTTTCCCTCTTCCTCAATCAGGTTGAAAATTTTGTAATAGCCTAGAAAATTTTCCAGGACAACGAAACCAGATTGAGCTTCGCAATCATTAGTCTACAGGGCAAATGCAGAGTTAGTTTTGATCATTTCAGAAACTCGTAAAATTTTCAGCTGGAATATTTATAATCTCCCTATAGATAAATCTTCAACAAAAATATTTGTACTACAGCCTCTCACTCAATTTACATCAGTTGAAGCAACTGAGATAGAATTTATTGATTGTGCATACAAAGTTAACGAACATAAACTTGCCAAGGCCTATAGAACGCATAAAGAATGCAGGAAGAATATTACAGGTTACATTAAGCACTAACGTCTTCTCACCAGGCTTGCTTCCCCTGATCTCGGGGAGTACAATTGTTGCTCCAAGATATCTAGCAACTACCACTACATTTGCAATCTGAGAAACGATCAGAGATAAATTACATGAGTAAAGGATATAAGATCAATAGAAGCATAAAAGATTTTGAGATGTAGAGCAACAAAGACAGAAAGAATGCTAAAATATTGTATGAACCAGAATTCACCAAACCACGTGAAAATGACAGCATTGAAGTTCATCAAGACATCCATTTGACACTTATGTCAAATACAAGAAAATAGACATGACAAAGGCTATTGGATCTATAAACAGTTGGATAACTTAGATGATTGCGATATGGTAATGAGTTGTATGTATACAGAACTCATATAGTTTGTATGTATTTGTGTCTTTGTGTATGGAAGTGGGCACTATTACATAAAAATTAAAATAAAAACATGAAAAAGAGAATAAAAGAAAGAAAAGATGGCATAGAGTACCTGAGAAACATGATATTCAGGGCCATCAGTCAATGAGAATATGATAAAACCTTTTGACTGCTGTTTGCCTTGTATGAGTGAAGCATGAATATATAGGTTGAAGAAGAAGGAAGAAGAAGAAGAGAAATAACAGTTAAAATGCGCCTATAAAAACACTTCACCAAATAATTGATACATCTAAATCCAAAAAAGAACTGACTTGGTGTAGGTTTGTTCCAAACTTCCAGCAAGGTCTTAGCAAAATGGGAAACCATATTGGTTAATCTCATAATGACTAAATTCATTCAAAAATAAAAATCACAAATGCGCACAAAAGCATACATTGTAATAAAACCAATTTCTGCAGAAAATAAGTATGAAATCATGTAAAATTGAGAGTTCGGGAACCCGCATGGGCCGAATATCACCTGTTGGGGCAGAATCGGGTCTGCCAGCTGTACCCACTCCCCAAGATGAAGCCAGTAAGTGGGCCAAAGAGGGAAGCCCAATAAGGGGAGCTGCCAAAGCTAAGAGCCCAGAAGTGATCATCATATGAAAAGGCCCAGTAACGCTTGTAATTTTCTATAAATAGAAGGAGAATGGAAGGAAAGAAGGGGATTATGATTGTGAGTTGTAAGAAATTTCTGTTTATACAGAGAGAGAATTCTTGCATCTACAAAAATAAACACTTCTTTTTTTCTTTTTCTTTTTCTTTTTTCTTTTTTTACGAACACCTTCATAGCCCATGCGATAGGGTTGCTTCCATTATCCTTGGGAGCCCGAGCCTTCGCACACTCTCCCCCACTAACCAATAACCCTAACATTCTTGCCATGATGGAAAAAAAAAAAAAATAAAAAAATTTACGTTGCAATTAATGATAAAACAAAAGCAACTAACGTTGCAATGCTACCATCAATCAATATTGATTTAAATCCTCAAAAGAATGAGAACCCAAACATTTTTATATTAATAATATTAACACGAAATTGGGACTAAACGGAAGTAAATGTTTACTCATCAACTATGACAAATAAACATAAGCTCATAGAGAAAAATAATCAACAGAGTACTTACTCGAAGTGAATCGAAATGGTCTCTTTTGATCATGTTTCCCAGCATTGCGAACATAAAAAGTGTGAGAAAAGCTGCAATCACCTGCCTCAAGTCCATCACAATGTTTATTTTTCTCTCTCTCTCTCTATATATATATCTTATACTGCGATAGCAGAGAAGAACAGGGCAATGCGGATTGAAGAGGAGAATAAAATTAGAAGAGAGAGACATTAAGGGCCCGTTTACTAACGCTTTTATTTTTCTATTTTTACTTTCTCAGAAAGTAAAATTATGATTTTGATTCCTTGAAATGAAATAAAAAGTAGAATCATGTTTATTAATTTTTTTTTACTTCTAAAATTTTGAAAGCAAAAATATAGAAAGTAAGTTTAATAAATTATAAAATTATTTCAGTTTTCATGGTCATCTTTCTCTCTCTAAAAAGGGTATTTGGGTTTGATAATTGTTTGGCTTCCTCGCGGAGATTGGAAACTCACTGTTAATAAGGCAGATTCATTTGAGGAAGGCAGATTGAAATTTGGATCCGATCATTGCTTGTTGATTTGGTAGAAAGATTCTTTCCGCCTGTGCTTTCCCTACCTATTCCGTTTCTTAATTGAATGAAAGATCCAACGCGAACCTCTCCTCGGAGCGAGAAGAGACTACCGGTTGCCGACTCCCCGGCGAGCTTTTCATCTCTCTTAGCTGGGCGCTCTATTGGTCGCGGAGGTTCCTCGAGCTAGATCTTACTTTTTACTGATTCTTGCATTGAATAAATCGGCGGATAAGGACATGACCGGGGGACACGGCAACTTCTGGAATTGTTGACATTCCTCCTTTTCCGATTGCCCACTCGAGGATGCTAAATTCATCACTTTTTGACTCCCATATATGAGTGGTTGCCCGGCGACTCTTTCTGGTGAACTAAGAAAGCATAAAGGAGAGGATGATGGTTAGAGGAAGAAAGAGGAGAGAGAGAGAAGAGAGAGGAGCTGGTGTCCCTCCATCGGCGGTCACTAATCGGCCGATTCCAAACTTGCAGTGATTGTGGCGTGGGTCTTGGTGATAGGAGAGGATGATGGTTAGAGGAAGAAAGAGGTGTGATACAACAATTTTGGTGGGTGGGATAACAGTGGGAAAGTAATTCCCGTCTACAGTGCAGAAAATAAGGAAAGTACCAAATTGTCACTTTCTCTTTTCTTCATTAAAAGAGAAAGTACTTCCTTAAAGTAAAAAAGTAAAATTACTTTATCAAACATAATTTTTAATTTTACTTCTCAATTTTAGGAATTGAAAGTAAAAATCAGGAATCATTCCTGTTACTAAACAGGCCCTTACAAAGACTATCCACGCAAGTTCACTTACAAAGATTGGCCATGCTAGTTAAAAAACAAAAACATTCCATTCCCAGTTCATTTGATTCCATTCACTCACACCAAACATGGCCTTATGGTTGCTTTTGTTGTAGCACAGCTCAAAATATCTTTCATAATTATGATTTTTGGTTCATAGTTAATTTAAGGAGCACTTAAAATTAACAAAGGAAGTAAAAGAAATATATTCATGTAAAAAGTTAAAAATCAAAAAATCAAAATTCACTTTCAAAGAGAAGTTCAAAATTCATGTGGAGATACGGCTTATATATGAATAAAACATGCCCTAGAAATAGTGTAATTTTGATTTTGTTTTAGTGGTAAATTTGGTATTCAAAAGATCACATTAGCCCTTTTTATTTATTTATTTATTTATTTTATTTATTTATTTATTTTTTTAAAAGAGGGAAAGGATAGCAAAAATTACTATTTAAACTTTACTCTTATCTTTTCAAAACCCTTCATTCATTTCCTTCCATTTTAAATTTTTCCACGAAATCCAATTTTTTTATCACCCACAATTACCTTTCTTTTCATGTCAACCACGTTGAACTAGAAACCCTAGCCGACTAGGATTCAATAGAAAGTTATAAACTAGGATTCGATAGAAACTTATAAAACATTGCTATGTTTGTTATATACAGAGACATATTACCAGCGAAAAAATATTCCAAAGAATCTTTCTGATGGCGAAAGGAGAAGAGTTTTCAGTTCCGCGAGAGATAATCTTCCAAATACTTAAAGATCTTCCTGTAAAAAGTTTGCTGAGATTGAGATGTGTTTCCAAGCTGTGGTGCTCCGTCATTGACGATCCGTTTTTCGTTCATTCGCACCAAATTCACTCCCATACCCGGCCTGGCGGTATCAGCATTCTCCTTAGTCATAACTATTGGGATCCTGATGGTAATGGCTTTATCTTTCAACTCTACTCTGTAGGTCCAGAAGGTGGCCCAGACATCGTTCACCTTCTAAAATTGCCGTCTTTATTGACCCACGAAAATTATGATTCTCAAGACACTTTACAGTCCGTTAACGGCTTAGTCTGTATCCAAAACTGCATATGGAATCCTAGCACAAGACAACGCATAGCCATCCCACCATGGAAGATGAGTATTACTGTTGAGTCAGAATCACAAATGACAAAATTAAAATTTGTTTCAAAATACTTGTTAGGGTTCGATCCTTCGTCTGGCAAGTACAAAATCCTCAATAAATATGTGCTTAATACCCGGGGAGGGTATGAGACAGGAGTACGTGTCGGGTACAAGATTTTGACTATAGGCACAGACTCGTGGAGAGATATTGATTCTGTACCGCATGATTTGAGTCCGTACACCCCGAATGAGAGATCTTGTTGCATTGCAGGTGTTATATATTTTTTTGGAAACCATCTGGGTGAAGATGTCATACTGGCTTTTGAACTGAAGAACGAGAAATTCCGAATCATACCACTTCCTGGATGTGATAGGGTATATTATAATTTAGTAGAAGTTGGAGAACGTTTGGCTGTGATAGATAATGATGTGACGAAGCTCTGGATATTAGAAGATTATGAAAAGCTACTTTGGAATAGGGAGAGTTTTATCTTTCCTGATCATTATGAAGGGCAATCACTCATGGATGAAAATAGTTTGAGGATACACTTTGAACCCATTGGTACCATCCACACCGGTGAGATTTTACTGAAATCAGAATTATTTAATAATTTTCATTATGATTATGATCCGAAATCGCTAGTGCCAAAATTGTTTTATTATGATCTGGAAAGTAAAACATTGAGGATGGTGGATGAGCTATCAAGCTTACCGGGAGAAGTGCTACAAGATGGCCTCTACAGCAAACATGTGGAGACATTATTTCGATGAAATTCATCCCGTCAAATTGTGATTCTGAATCTCAATTTTGGATCATTAGAGTGTTTTAATTTTAATTCAGTCGGGACACAGTTTGGTTCACAGGTAAATAATTTTGCTCCACATTGTTCATAAGATAAGATTCTTCATTGTAGGATTCAGTTTGTTCATATCAGTGAGCTTTTTATATATGGTTTTGCATTTCTTAGATTGCTAAACTTCTTAATAGACAAGAATAGGTATAAGTTATTGTTACTGTCAAATTGTTAATTTTCAAATATTCCAATAAATTATTGCAACAATCTATCATTCCAAATTCTGATTTTGGATCATTTTGATGCATTTAAAACAGAGCTTGTGACAAAGTTTGATTCATAGGTGATTTTGCTGTTTATTACTTCTACAAAAGAATTCCTTTATTAAGCCATGGAATCTGTTAAAACTGAAATATTCTTAAATGCTTGAGGGAACCTTTATATGCTTTTGGATGGCCTTTTGAACCCCACCGTATGTGTTTGTCTGTCTGTGTATGCTCTTTTGTTCCACAATTTATTATCATATATATATGTGTGTGCGCGTGTGGGAATTTGTATGGCAATCTTATTATCTATTTCAGGCGACAAGTTTTTGGTATTGTTCATTGAGAGATTAATTTATTGAATTGGGCTCATGTACATGATTCTGTTTACTGTGTGTTGCACTTTATAAATTATTGATTAACAATTAAGGTTTTTTTTTCATTATTTAAATTTAGGGTAGATCAAAATTTGTGCTTTCTCGATGTGGGCTTTTTGAGAATTTTCAGAGGTGGGTGGATTTTAGAAATTTTGTGATGCAATTGAGTTATGGGTCCATCTCCAATGAGTCCTCTTAGACATTCGACTTCTTCAAGCAAGTGGCTGTAGGTGTGGTTGCTTCTGTCTTCAATCAGCTCAACTCGAAGCCTAAATATTTCATCTATCAAGGCTTTGGTATTACTGGGATCAATGTCAGCATAGAATGTTGTTGTGGTCACCCACAAACGTTGAGGATGGACAGTCTGAAGATGTGTGGATTGGGAAGTGGATTTTTTAGTATAGAAGGTGGATTTGTGTAATCTTGTGGTTAAATTGTGTTATGGAGTGTAGTTAACCTAAACAAATATATATTGCTACACATATTTAAAATAGATGACTTTACATGAAGGTAGTTTCATAATGGGAAATCTTTACATGAAGGTAGTTTCATAATGGGAAATCTTGTCTAAATATGCTTTTGATAAAGGTATCTTTAGTATTTGTGTTCCATTATTATATCACCGGCTTGGGGTTATTTTATTTTATTTTTCAATGTTCCTTGGACGGCAATGAGTCACGCCTTAAGAAAGTATATTGCAGAACTTATTGATTTAAAAAAAAAATAATAATAAAAAAAAAAAAAAATTGGTGCGTGACAAGTGGTGCAGAAATGGAGTAATTTATATTATTGTCATTTTTGGATTAGTGCATAATGTAGTCAATGTATTATTTAGATTAGTGTACAATGCAGTCAATGTACTTTTCAAATTACTGTACAGTGCTGCCAATGTAATTTTTAAATTAGTGCATGATGTAGCTAATGTATATTTCAGGTTAGTTTAATGCAATTTTCAAATTAGTGTACAGTGCTGCCAATGTAGTGCATGATGTAGCTAATGTATATCGGTGTATACGTATAATTGGGCCTTTGAAAGAATAAAAATGTGTGTGTATATATATAACTAAATACATATATATATATATATATATATATATATATATATATTAGTAAAACACAGTGTGATGAAAACTATTTTATAATCTTAATTAAAAAATTTATATAAAAATTACCAAAATAAATTTTATTTTTTCAAATAATTGATTAGTAACTTGTTTGAGTAATTAAAATTTTAAATATTCAAAAAATTTACTTGTAATAAAACAAAGAATATAATAAAACATAAGAATAATTTTATTATAAAATTATAATATTATAATGGAAAGATTTAAATCTATATAAATATTTAGGAAAGAGTTATAAATAGAAAAAATAAATAAATAAATAAAGTTGTTTTAACATTGAAGAATTCTAAGCATAATAGGATTTATTTTAATTAGTAACTTATAGGACTTCTTTTGAATCATGCTACGAAATAGATTAATCAAAATAAATTAAGTTATTTTTTCAAAAATAAATGGTGACATGACATAATTAAATAAACACAAAAAAATAATAAAATAAATTACATTAAATTAAATTAAATTAACCATTACTTTGGAAAGATTTAGATCTATATTTATGTTAAGGAAAGAGTTAGAAATAGAATAAAATTGAAAAAGTAAAATTATGTTAACCATGAAGAATTCCAAACATAATAGGATTTATTTTAATTGGTAACTTATTTTATTAGTAAATTATTTTATTAATTTATCTATGAATGATTTGAAACACCTCGATTGAATTTTAATTAAACAATTATCTATTTATTTTTAATTGGTAATTTATTTAATGATTTGAAAATTTTTGATTGAATTTTAATTAAACAATCTATATTTATATTTAGGAAAGGGTTAGAAATAAAATAGAAAAAGTAAAGTTGTTTTAACTTGAAGATCGAATTTCAAGCATAATAGAATTTATTCCTTATTGGAATTGGTAACTTATATGATTTATTTTAATTGTTAACTTAGACAATGCATTGTAAAGATACCAATTATAAATAAAAAAAAATATGCATTCCACAAGTCTGATCCAATATATATATAATAGAGTTTTATAGAAAATAAAATAAGTAATTTATGTTAGAATTTATAGAAATTATTTTATTTTTTTTTAAATATATCCTAGTCTAATTAGATTTTCTTTTATTAAAAAACTAATAATAAATATATAAATGGTTATATGTGATAGAGTTTTATAAAAAATAAAATAGGTAATTTGTGTTAGAATTTTATAGAAATTATTTTATTTTCTTTAAATATATTATTGTCTAATTAGATTTTCTTTTACTCAAAAACTCATAATAAAAGGTAATTTGAGGTAAAATTTTAGAGATATTATTTTATTTTTTATATCAATTAATAAATATTTTTTATATAATTAATTATTGTCTAATTAGATTTTCTTTTATTAAAAAACTCAAAATAAATACATAAATACGTAATTTGTGTTAGAGTTTTACAAAAACTCTTTTAAAAAATTATTTTATTATTTTTTAAATATATCCTTGTATGTTTATATTTTGTTTTATTCAAAAACTCATAATAAGTAGATAAATACAGATTATATGTGATAAAGTTTTAAAGATAATAAATAGGTTATATGTGATAAAGTTTTAGAAAATTATTTTATTTTTTATATCAATGAATAAATATTTTTTATATTAATAATTCTTGTCTAATTAGGTTTTTTTTATTAAAAAACTCATAATAAATTGATAAATAGTGTGACGGCCCAAGTTTTTCAACCCAGTACGTCAGTGATGAACCGAAAGATGACCCGATAACGGATCCGAAATACAGAAGCAAAAAACAAAACAACGTTCTCTAAAGACACAACACGTCTCTAAGACACCAATGTGACTCTCAACGAGGTCACGGAACCCAAAGGAATCAAATGCGGAAGCAATGTTTCAAAAACGAACAAGAATGAACCTAGGGG
>JAOTQH010281472.1:0-10175 GCA_025631255.1 Cornus kousa
ATGTTTATGTTGAATTAAATACTTAATCAAGTCACTTTTAATAATTAGAGATATATTGAGTAGGCTCACTCTGAAAAATATGATACAAGAAAGAAAAAAATATTAATAAATTAGGCTTAGTTAAACTACGAAAGCTGCATTATAATACGTCCTCTCCTAATTAAGAAGAAGAGGGTAAATCATAAATAATGACATCAAGGAGCCATAAAGGTTTTACCTAGTTAACTCATGTGTCACTCTACTGCATCAATGGATGTACAACCTTTGCCAAACATTTGTATCGCTTGTCATGAACTTATGTACCTGTCGCTTGAAGTAAGGAAACAATGTGTAGTTAAAATCAGTATAGCAAGGGCAAAACCTTGCGTGTTTCTAAATTAAATTATCAATAACAAAAATTTAATTTAAAAAGTATTAATTAACTATTTTATTTAAAATATAAAGTAATATAAAATTATTAAAAATATATATAAATAATAAAAAATTTTAAATTTCGTATCTAATATGATAGAACCGCGTGAAAATGGTACGTGAAAACCATTTTAAAATACTTTTTAATTAAAATAAGTATTTTAAAGTTTATATAAATATTATACGTTGATCCCTGCAAAAAGAATAATAGCCTGACAGGGGGGGCGATATAAATATGTGATACTTTCTGTGGATAAATACAGACAAACGGTGCATGTTAGAACAAATTCAATTAAAATAAAAAAATGAAATGGCTGCGCACAATATCTCCGTGGGCAAAAACTGTACAAGAATAAAATTTATACTTTTTGAAATGGCAAAGGACGAAGGAATGGGACCCCACATAGGTACAGTGTAATGACATAAATACCTTTGACAAAAGTCAAAGTAATCACTTACCTTAATAATTATATAAAAAGACTAAAATACCCTTAAATACTTTTTAAAATTTTCATTTTATATATATATATATATATTGATAAGTCATTATATATATATATATATACATATAGATATATATTGCTTCTTTTAGACTACCATATGCATATGTGTGTATATATATATATCCCCCTATCCTCCCTTTCACAATGCTTTTTTTTTTTGACCATTTTATCCTTTTTCTTTTCATGCAAAGAAGATGGCTTGGGTTCTTTTATTTCTGTGTGTAAGAGGCTTGAATTGAAAAGGTAGAGATAACAATTATTACCCTATCTGAATATGATGATTCTTACAATTTGTGACGGAGAATCACAAACACTACCATCATTAATATTTGTATAAAATGAATACTTGTTCAACCTAAAACGATAAGTAAAAAAAAAAAAAAAACGTTTTCAATTGTACTTAAATTTTTATACTCCCTTTTATAAGGATGGGTTTTTGGGTCAGATGGACAAAGGAACATGCTCTTTCGTACCACTAGATCACTCCAATGATGTAAATTGATTGGTTAACTGTACACGTGTCCAAATTTCAAAAAGACAACACTGATTAGCGTATCACCTTCAGGTGATACCTACACTTCCCTCCACATGGCTCGGATCTTTAGTATTCTTTTATTTATTACCTGTGTCTACTATTTGGACAGAATACCGTCACCCATTCTTACTAATAAACTGAAAGAAGCCTCAAAAACGGAAGAAAGGAGGGAAAGTGCGAAAGAAACATATGTTGAAATAAAAACTTCTGAAATGAAGGGAACTAAATAGGAACAAGAGGAACTCACCAAAGAAGATCGTTCTCCTTTCCTTTCTTCGGAAGAAAAGGAGGATCCAGACAAAATCGATCCAAAACACCCCCTCCGCTCTCTCTCTGGCAAAATAAATCCAATTAAGACACATATTGGGCGTGTTTAGTATTGTTTTGTTAATTTTAATATTTTTTTATTTTTGTAATGAATAGATAGTGATCAAAGATTAAAACATTAATAAATGTATTTTAATTACGAGTAGGAATTCTATTTAACTATCTATATATATCTATATCTATATCTATTTTTATATTCATATATCAAATTATACTTGATAAATAAGAAATACAAGTCCTCCTTTCCAATTAAAAAAAATTATATATCAAATAAGGAAGAACAAGGAAACTGAAGTTATACATAATTATGTAAAGAACAGATTATGATCCACCATCTATTATTGATTTTTTTGGACCAAATAAGTTGGGCGTAGGCTAGGCCTGGTCAAATTTTCCACAATGCTTGACTATTTCACGTACTCTTTCATGCATTTTTGTTGAATTGGTTAAAGCTTTTTTATCTTTTTAATGACCAATTGAATAGTGGCCAAATATCAAACCCAACCGTGGCAAGGTGTTTGACGTGGAGAATTGCTCACGTCCTTACATATACCATCATAATTGGAGGCTCCACTACAAATTCAGCCCCTGTATCGGACCCACCATCATACTCTTCTCGCTATGTCACCCACGTTAAAGCATATATATAGTAAGACAGAGAAGGAAGATATTTTTAGATGATCATTTAGGCAGAAAATTAAATAACTATTATATTTTTAAAATGTAATTATTTATGTATTTAATAATAATTAGTCATAAATAATAGCACTGAGGAGCTATTATCCCCTCATTAATATGTGATACATGATATCATGATGTTAATTTATTATAATGCCCCACTAATGATATTCAATTACTTAATTGAATAAAATCAACGAAAAAGGTTTGATTGCAGAATTTTATTTTATTTTATTTTTATTTTTATTTTGTTAATTCTTTCTAGGTTAATAACATACTCCAGGCCCGCCCTGAAATTCTTAAAATAAGTTCACAAAATTATGTATCTCAAAAATTAAATACAAAGTCTTTTATATATATATACATATTGTTAAGTGCTAATTTGGCCTTTGGAATGAGCGTTCTTGAGCACTCCATTCCTTCTCTTTTGTTCTCTGTCCTCTTCACTCTTCCCCTCCCCATTTCCTCTTCTATCTATTATATTTATATATAGTTTATATTACCTCTATGTATGTACTATATATATCAGGTACAATACCCCATCCATCCTCTTTCTGAGAAATTACACAATGTAACAAAAAAGGATGAAAGAAATATGTGAACTGGAAACCCAGAGAGAGAGAGAGAGAGAGAGAGAGAGTTTGTGTGTGACTTCTCTCTTTTAACCTCAGGTTTACCTTATGCACCACTCGAAGCTAGGGTTAGTGTTTTTTACAGAGTTTTTTTTACCTTCGATATATAATACTTTACCCACCTATAGTATAGCGCGTCAATGACACGGTCATTGATTTTAATGTAAATACTAAATAAAGTGGTCGACTTTTTAAGGTTTATAAACGCAACTTGTAGGAGCGTGATTGGGGCTCTTTCCATCAGTAACCTTAAAACGGGGTAAATACGTGTCAGAAGGTCATTGATTTTTGACTGCACTGTTAATTAAGAATTTAATCATAAAGTTAATTTGTTTTATCAAAGGATTTGCAAATGTGCTTACAATATAAAATGTGATAATTAATATATTGATAATCACTCTAATGATTTTTAAAAAGAGGATTTTATATATTTTTATTCTTCAATGAAATGATATCACTTTTAGATATAATGTTGGCAATTGCCAATAGTGTTACGACCCAGAGTAAGCTTATCTTAAAAAAAAACTTATGTACACTCAAATATATATATATATATATATATATATGAATATTGAACCTGAATTTTGTTTCTATTTAATTAGATAAATTCATAATTTTAATTAATGCTTGGCTCTGGTTGGGTGGATATTTATTTATTCTGAAAGGTGCTCCAATGCATTGTTGACATATACATTCATGTTATATTGGCATGATATATATTCGCCCTCTCAATTTTACTTTCATGTTTTTATTTTGGCATGATATATATTCACACTCTCACATTTTTTTTTTTTTTATTCTTCTTCTCAAAGTTGCAACCTTTGTGACCTAGTTGATAAAGTGTTTAACTACTTAGAAGGATGTGCTCTCCTACTCCTAATTTTTTGAAAAAGAAATTACTAATTTATACTACTATCCTTATGTCATTCATTAATAATTAGTTAAAACAAGTTATGTAACTGGCATCACGTCCTTACCGTACAAAATGTATCATTGACATCATTCTCCTTATAAACTAAATTAGAATAATTACACTTTATCTTCTTTGTAGATTACATAAATAACATAGATTTTTCCTATAATTTCAAAAATAATACTGACAAGTATTGACTTTACCTTAAAATTTTAAATGACAATTATATATACCTATTATAATTTTATTAATTCAATATATGGACAAAATATCATTTCCAAGCTCTCTAAAGAAATTCTTGGGTTTAAAATAAATTTTGAACATAATTTTAGTCGACAAGAGTGTTAAATTTTATTGCAAGAGTGGTTAATTAGTGAATCAGATGAGCGTAGATATTATATTTTAAATTAGAGGAGAGGCACTTATTACTTAAATAATTTAATCCCAACTAAAATTTATGATATATCCCCAAAAACATATGGGTCACATCTTTCTCTTTTTTAAGTTTTGATAACAGGTTGTCCAATTGTTTACATGTAAAACATTATATATATATATATATATATATATATATATATACCGTAAATCCCATTCTAAACTTGCACAGAACTTGTGACTTATTTTATGAAATAGTTTACAAATTAAGCAAAGAAATTGCTAGAAGAGGGGTAGATTAAGAAGAGGCTAAATTAAGCAAAGCCTTTTTATATGTAATACAGATGGTAGACATATACTGTATGACATATATGTAAATATATACACATACATTCTAAAACAATAAACCACCTATTGACAATAAACAATACTGTATTGACAGCTCCGAAACAACATTGTGGTCATTTACCATTGATGGAGAAATAAGGTGGTCCCGTACATCAACATGTTACCGATATGCCTCCAACTTTTCAGATCTGTTAAGTGAATAAATAGCCAAGAACTTAGATGCTTCCTGTTGTGCTACAACTTTGATTCAACCCAATCCACAACTTTGTTTCAACCCAATTAAAATAGGAGTAGTTAGGAGTCAATTTTCATTAAATTCAAACCAATTAAACCATGTCCCATCAAAATTAAATGAACTAAAAAAAAAAAAAATTGTGTCAAGTAGCTGAAAAACTTTAATTTTTCCATGCATAATATTAAATTTTTTAAGAGTGAGCAAGAGGAAAAAATTTAAACCACTTCAATGAGTTTCACTTAAGTGAAAAAATCAAAATATTTGATTAAAAATCAATTTTTAAAAGTCGAATAAAAAACAATGACAAAGAAACATGCTCTAATTTTTTGTGATATATACATACATATACACAAGGAAGGAAGAGAGTGTGTGTATATAGTACATATATGTATGTGTGTGTATAGTACATGTATAGTCGAATAAAACAATGACAAAGAAACAATGACAATGAATTTATATATGAATATATTATATTTAGTGATATATACATACATATACAAAAGGAAAAGAGTATTCAATTAGAGGTGTATATATAATTATGATATTGACTCTCTTTAACCATGTGTAAGCGACAATGATGAGAGCTAGAGGTATAATAATAAGTAAAGTAGTGGGGACACATTTGATATAAGGTGGTAAGTTGGCAAAAATCACTTACTTTTTATTGCATAAAAATACAAAAATAAAGTTATATATATGCATATATATTTATTTGGAAAACCAATTCAAAATGCAGAGTGATGACCCGAAAGGTGACTAGGTGATGGATCCGAAATGCGGAAGCGAAAGATAAACCAAGATATTTAGAGATATAAATCATCCCTAAGACACCAATGTGACGTTACATGAAGTCACGGAACTTAAAGAGCGAAAGAGCAAACGAGAGTCACAACAGGCAAAATCTGTTAATCAAGGGCAAAATGGTCAATTTACAAATAAGAAGGGAAATTAGACTCCAATCAAGTCATATAAGGTCCCTACAACCTACACTAATCATTTCACAACATTGCAAGAGGTTCTAAGGACTTTGGACAAGAATCCCACAAAACTCCCTTTCCCGATTTAAACAAAATCTGACACCGTCTCACTAAAATATGAATAACTCCCACTATGATTTGAATGCGAGAATGAAATTGGTACCATTTGAAATTTGACTCAAAATTCTTGAATTTAGGCTTAAGAATCATTCCATTTAGATTAGAAATGAATAAGTTATGACCGTTTGAAGTCAAAGTAACAGTTCTATCCCAAAACTGAGGAATAAAGAATTGAACCATTTCGGTAGACCAAAATGGGCCCAAACAATGTTTTTAGCTACTGGAAAGTGAGTTTTACTGTGCAATTTATTTCTAAAAGCTATTGGTCGACCGAAATAACATTTCGGTCGGCCAAAATAACTCAACAAGGTGTTATAGGACCTGTTCTTTCGTACTATTAGATCCTTACTCTAGTGATGTAAATTGAGAAGTTAATTGTACACGTGTCCTAATTTCAAAAAGCTAACACTGATAAACGTATCCCCTCGCCTGCAGGTGATGCCTACACTTCCCTCCACCAGAGATCCAAAACACCCATCCAAAAGCACCCATACACTAATATGGGCATATGGCTTACATCATGGTGTACATCATCACTTAAAATCATTAATAACAAACTTGGGGAACAAGATAACTTTTGTGAATCTCTTAGCTATTTTTTAAATAACTTGTAGGCTTTATTACAGATTACTATAAGCATACAGAAATGATGTCTTCATTGCTTGATATTGAGCATCCATGTGCCCCGAGACGCATTGCAAAAGCTCGTCGTATAGTAGAGGTATATAAACATTCTTTTTTACAGCTGGAAGTTCTTCTCCAGCTTAGGAATCTCTGAGCCTAGTTATAAATACTCAATGTGACCTTACATGAAGTCACGAAACTTAAAGAGAGCGAAAAAGCAAACGAGAGTCACAACGGGCAAAATCCGTTAATCAAGGGCAAAATGATCAATTTACAAATAAAAAGGAAAATTTGACTCCAATCAAGTCAAATAAGGTCAATACAACCTAAGCTAATTATTTCACAATATTGTAAGAGGTTCTAAGGACTTTGGACAAGAATCCCACAAAACTCCCCTTCCCGATTTAAACGAAATTTGACATTGTCTCACTAAAATATGAATAACTCCCACTATGATTTGAATCTGAGAAAGAAATTGATACCATTGGAAAGTTGACTCAAAATTCTTGAATTTAGGCTGAAGAATTACCCCAGTTAGATTAGAAATGAAGAAGTTATGATCGTTTGAAGTTAGAGTAATAATGCTATCCCAAAACTGAGGAATAAAGAATTGAACCATTTCGGTCGACCAAAATGGTCCCAAACAGTGTTTTTAGCTACTGGAAAGTGAGTTTTACTGTGTAATTGATTTCCAAAAGCAATTGGTCGACCGAAATAACATTTCGGTCGGTCGAAATGACTCAACAAGGTGCTATAGGACCTGCTCTTTTGTACTATTAGATCCCTACTCTAGTGATGTAAATTTATTAGTTAACTGTACATGTGTCCAAATTGCAAAAAGCTAACACTGATTAACATATCACCTCGTCTGCAGGTGATGCCTACACTTCCCTCCACCAGCAATCCAAAACACCCACCCAAAAGCACCCAAACACTAATATGGGCATATGGCTTACATCATGGTGTACATAATCACTTAAATCATTAATAAGAAACTTGGGGAGCAAGATAACTTTTGTGAATCTCTTAGATATTTTTGAAATAACTTATAGTCGTTATTGCAGATTACTACTAGCTTACAGAAAGGATTGCTTCATTGCTTGACATTGACCATCCATATGCCTAGAGACACATTGCAAAAGCTCGTCGTACAGTAGAGGTATATAAACATTCTTTTTTACAGCTGGAAGTTTCTTCTCCAACTTAGGAATCTCTGAGCCTAGGTATAAATACTCCATCGACATTAATTTATATGCCAAATGAAATCTTTTTATTGACCAAAATTACCCTTTTCAAATATTAGTTATATTATTTATAATTAGATATTAACTTATATATTTCTCCATTAAATATATAATTAAACAGTTATAAGACTATTTAATTTAAATACTAATTAAATTTAATTGAAGTCCTTGATATCTTTTCATATTACCCTAGTTGCACAATGGTGTTGCACTTTCAAACATAAACGACCCAAGTAAAAAGTCTCTTGCGAGAATTTGATTCGAGCTTAAGTTGAACTCAAACACTCTTATTTTTTTATTGAGTTAGGATCAAACGGTATATCGTTATTGTTTAATTGAGTTAGAACCAATTTTTAAGTGCATTTTCACAAAACAAGCCTAACATGAACAAACCCAAACTTAACTCGTCATAATCGTGAGTATGAAAGAATATTCAGGTGGAGGGTTTAAAATTTACAAATTAGAATGTTTTTAGAAAATTTAGATAGGCTATTTCCAAAAATTTACTAATTTTAGGGTTTAGCCTTTGAAGAGTTATTTTAAAGAAAATCATGAATTATAATTGTATTTTAACATAGTTTTGTTTTATGATGTACAGTTTTTGTTGATATAGGATTAACCAATAAAAAGAAAGGGCCTGTGATTAACCAATAAAATAACACGTCAATAATAATTATTATTTTTCTTTTATTTTTTTCTTTTGTTCTTTTTGCATTGAACCTGGAAAGCTTACCTTATCATGTTGAAAGACATATAGCATATTTTATGAAATATATTTTTATTTATTAATTTAGTAAAAATGTAATTCAAAAACTTTTTAACTAACAATAATGACTTTTTAAAATTCATTAATGTCATTACTTTTGCTAAGTGATTTTTAAAAATTTAATAAAACATACTATTAAAAATTCATCTTTATCTAGAATGTCAGGTATGGGTACATTCTAGCCAGTTTAATTATGCAAGATCAAGAAAAATTCAAGATTACGATAGCCAATTTCCTATTCCTTTACACTCCAATTCCCCGTGGACTGGGCAATCTTGGTCCAACTCAGGGCCGGCCCTGCCCAAGGCGACCAAGACGGTCGCCTAGGGCCTCAGATTTTAAGATGCATGATGAGCCACCAAAAAAAAAAAAATTTGTTACCAGATGCAGAAAATCTTTTAAAGGGCCTCAAAATTTTTAGGCCCATGACTAATGGGCCACAAAAAATTGTTTTAGGAATATATGTTAATGTTTAATGATATAATTATTTTAGGAAAGTTATAATATATAGAGAAATAAAAAATTATGTGAACTTAATTTATTGCAATTATTATTATTATTATTTTTTGCGTCAGTGAAACTTATGTGTAGAGAAGGCCTCACATTTAAAGTTCGTCTAGGGCCTCTCAAGATTTTCTCAATCTCAGGGGCGGCCTTGGTTATTGTATCCACAAAAAAAGCCAAACTAAAAAAATAAGAAATCCTGTAAAATTTACAAAGCTTTAAATTGTTTAGCCACTCCCACCCCAAATTGAAAATGGGGAACTGGAAGGAAAAAAAAAAATGAAATTGAAGTCTAAACATACAGCAGGTGATGCATTTGGGAGCTGCACTTCGGACCTCTCTTCTTCTTACCGCCCTTCTTTATATCCATATAGTTGTTGGTGCAGAGAAATCTGGCAGAGATATATATGAATATATTATACTCCGTATTTTGTGATATATACATACATATACATAAGGAAAAGAGTGTGTGTATAGTAGATATATGTATGTGTGAGGGCGTCACAATCCTAGGTACTATAAAGTTGCTGAAAACTTTAGCACACAGCTCAGTAGCCAACAGTGGAAAATGATAGAGTCGGCCGTAATTAATGGTGGCTTTAGGTTCTGATTTGATATGTTGGGACTTGTCCCTTCCTCTCTTTAATTGACTGTGTCGACTATGAGAGAGCCTCTCAAATTTTGCTGGCTGTAATAATAAGCTGCAGCTTTTTCCATACAAAGTTGTCAGCAAGTGCAAGTTAATTATACGGTACTATATATATATATTCAAAGTGGACTATATATATATATATATATATATATGGGCATTATTAATATTAATAAACATGTTTATGTTGGGTTAAATACTTAATTAAGCGACCTTTAATAATTAGAGATATATTGAGTTGGCTCATTCTGAAAAATATGGTACAAAAAAGAAAAAGATATTAATAAATTAGGCTTACTGTAAGTCCTCTCCAAATTAAGAAGAAGAGGGTAAA
>JAOTQH010281483.1:0-10174 GCA_025631255.1 Cornus kousa
TGCTACAATATAATTCAAGTCAAGTAATTCACAAAGGATCATGAAAAGTATGAATTAGGAAGCCCCTACCTCAAATTCCAAACTAAATCCCTAGGAAATGAACCCCAAATTCGAAATTCAAGGAGTGATCAAATCAGCAAATTGTTGGTACTAGCGCGTAGAGCTCGTCACAAGCTTCGTTTCGCCTCAAACGATTCCCAATTCCGACAATAGATGAGGGAGGAATCAATTTTCAAAGCTTTCTCTCAACCAAGGAATGAAAAAGAAAAAGAAAAGAGAGAAAAAGAGGGAGTTACGGGGAGAGAGAGTGAGAATGAGAGAGAAGAGAGGTTTTGCTTCATTTTGGTGTTAGTGGTGGGCCCCACAAGATTCTATTTTCTTTTCCCTTTTTCTTTTGCCTTTAAATGCACTACTAACACATTACAATGCACCACATACAAGATGCTACCATGAAAAATAAAATGCACAATGCAAATGGACCCAACCACAATCCCGCGCACAACATGCGAAAAGACAGAAATACCCCTGTCACCACGAATTACCGAAAAAGAAAAATACAGAAGAAATCGGAAACATCACAGAAACCCACGCACTCACGTGTCCAGCCTTTGACCTTCTACCTTAAAAGATGAGAAATACCACGCATTTGGCGGTCAATATGAGTTCACTCTACAAAACAAAAATATTTCCTGAGTGTTCTTCTATGGTGGCCACAGTAAAGAATGGTGCCTAATTTCAAAGGTCAGCGAATTGGTGGAATATATCTCCTATTCAGCAATTTTTTACACCCGAAGACTGTTTGAATTCTCAAAATTCCTATTAGGAGTCTAGAAGTGATGATAAGGAAAATTGGGCTTTTTCAAGAGATGGATGTTTCATGGTGAAATCAGCTTACCAAGTAGCTTTAACATTGGCTCAGCATAGTAATAGCTCTTTTGTGAAGGCTGCAGTTATAACATATTATAGCTAGGGAAAAAAAAAAAAATCTTCATATCTTGTGGAGCTGCTTCCATGAAAGAATTCAGGTTTTTCTGAACTTGTAACATAAGGGTGCGGTGGATGTTGATACTTGTGGTTTCGGTTTTGAATCAATATAGATGAGCGGTCATCTCACCAATTTGTGTAGCAGTGGCTCAAAAATCTGATGGATTTCGTATCCAAATTCTGATATCAGAGGGCTTATTGAGTCCAGTAGCCTATATGTTGTGGTGGAACCTTTGGAAGAACAGAAATAAGTTTATTTTTTATATTGTCTGAACTTGATGCTTTTTTCGTTGTTGTGAACCAATGGAGTGAATTGAGGACTGTTTTTAATAGATAACAAAGCTTCTGGCAAGGCTGCTGCTAACAACCCTGTTATATAGTCGTTAGAAACCTCCTCTCTTGGGCTCTTTGAAGTTGAATTTCGATGTTGAATTCCACAAATCTACTAGAGAGGCTACAGAAGGAGTACGTTGGAGCAAGTTAATTTAACTAATAACTCCTCAGAATTTCATAAGCAGCACTAATTTGTCTTACAAAACATTAGGGTACGTTTTAATCTATTTTAATGGTCTAAGAGAATCTGGAGTCGCAAGCATAAATTGATCCAGTGAAGTAGAAATCAAAGATGGAACTCCACGGAGAAATAGAGGAAGCGGAAGCTCACCTTTTTCTTTGGAAGAGGATAGTACTGCCAAGTCCAAGTACAGTCATTTGGGACTTCTTTAACTGCTTTCTCCAAGTCTGAAAACAATCATTTCGGACTTATTAACTGCCAAAAATCATGCAACTACTATAAGAAGAAGGAGAAGTGGAAGAAATTGGAAGAGTTCAAAAGTTTGAAGAAGTTTGGCAAGACAGAGAATCTGAGGTTCAAAAAATCTTTCTGGAATACTTCCAATCCATTTCCCAATCCAAGAATTCTTTTGTGCTTGATCCTATCCTCGAACAAGTGCCTCCAATAATAACTCATGCCGTGAATCAAGAGTTAGCAAAGCTATCTTCTTTCAAAAGTACTGGAATATTTATTGTTAGGAGCTTTTTTCACTCTACTCATATGCTCCATTCTTTGAGCCACACAAATATTGCTCTACTCCTAAAGTAGAAAATCCAACTTTAGTTGGCTATTATTGCCCTATTTATTTGTGTAATGTCTCTTAAAAGATCGAAATGAGTACTAATAGGATCAAATCAGTCATTAACCCTATCATTAGAGAAAATCGAAGTGCTTTGTTGTTGAAATGAAAATAACTAATAGTATTCTAGTTGCCCACAAGCTGCTCCATTTTAGCCCTTAAACTTGATCTTTTAACCAGCTTGCCCACTGTGTGTCAGCTTGCCTTGAGGTCTCTAAGAAGTTCAGAGTTTTTAAATCCTTTCTCATGGAATGTGCTTGATCTAGTTAAGGTGTTGCTTGATAACTTAATTCAATGCTTAGTTCCGAGTGGATTATGTACTTATTCAATAAAATAAAACAGTAAGTGTCGCCTAAAATAACCTTTAATTTTATCACCAAATGTTGAATATTTAATTTTATTCAAAAAAATTCTCAATTTACAATTACCAATTAAAACTTCAGCTTTTAAAATTTAGCTAATAAATTTTTCCATAAACAATTTTCATCTTTATCTAAGGGCGTCGTCATCTGATTGTACTACATGATTTTCCATGTCCCCCCAGTCTATGCAGCAGTGACTCAAAAATCTGATGGACATCCTAGCCAAATTCTGATATCAGATAGGATTTATTGAGTCTGGTAGCCTATATGTGGTGGAACCTTTGGAAGAACAGAAAGAAGTTTATTTTTTATATTGTCTGAACTTGATATTGTTTCGGTTGCTATGAACCAATGGAGTGAATTGAGGGCTATTTTATTAGAAAACAAAGCTTTTGGTAACGACCCTGTCTTAACAAAATAAAAAATACCGCATACCAATTTTGTGTTGAATGCTCTCATTACCATGGTAGCATACTATATAAGTCAGGATTACATGCCAAAGAAGTGAATTATTTCCACCATAGAATGAAGCTACAGTAGAGAGTTGCATGACTTTTTTCAAGGTGTTAAAGGTCCAAGGCAAGGTGATCCACTCTCATCTTTCCTCTTCATGATCGTCATGCAAATTTTTTCAGGCATTATTCAAAAACTCATCTCTGAATAGCCCATCTTTCAAATTCCATGGGAAATGTAAGAAAAGGTGAATCACACACTGAGCATTTGCTTATGATCTTTTATTGCTCTCTCATGGCAACCTTGAATACTAACAGTCCTAAAAAATTGCATTGGATCTTTTTTTTCTTCTCTGGACAATCAATCAATCAATCCAAAGCTTTATTTTCCTAGCTGGTGTGGATCTTCCCAATGAACAACTTTTTTTCTAACTTACTGAGGTTTAACAAATGGGATCTACCTATGAGGCAGCTGTCCTGTAGAATTTATGGTAACTTATCTCAAACAATACACAAAGTTCATGGCCACAATGGGATAGAGAATACCTTATTAGAGATGCATTTGGGAGATTACATTCCCTCAAAAATACTCCTAGAATTGGAGAAAGCTGCTGCAACTCAGAGCCCGAATGAAGTCTCTTCTCAAGATCAAAGTGGGCAATGGAACCACCACATCCTTCTGGCATGATAACTGGTTAACTAATAGCCCACTCTGCTCTAGATTCACTGACCAAGAAATCTCAGGTTCTGAAATCCCAAGCAATGCTTATCTGAGCTCTTATATTTCATACCAAGCTTGAGCATTTCTTCCTTCCATTGTTACCTTGATCCCCGAACTTAATTTAGTTCCCACACTAGCACTTGCCCCTGATTCATACTCATGGCTTCCATCCCCATCTGGTGTTATCATTCTGAAGGACACCATAGCTTACCTTGTATATGCTAGGTATGCATTAATGTGAACTTGAAAACAAGATTCTGACTCTTGCCGCAGCCAAAGAACCTGAATGAAGCGGCAAGAGGAGGGAAGAGTCTTGGGGCGAAAATTGGCTTCACAGGTTTCCCATATATATCCGGCATCCAAATTCGAAAATAGAATTTCTCCACACTCAGAACCTGCTCCTTGAGCTCACCTGTTATGGAATACGATGTCCATATTCCAAAGCACAACTTCTCCTTTTGGCTCACTATTCTCAACACCCAAATCCAGTGTCCATTATGGCTTTCATCTACTGAGTCAGTGGACCATTTGTTCTTCAAATGTTCGTTCTCAAATCCTATTTAGGCATTTATACAAACACTATGTGGATTCCACATTGGTTCTGTGAACTGGGATAATTTAATCTCTTGGGCACCCACCATTGGAAGGGGAAAAACCGCGGCAAGTCCATTCGAAAATTGGCTATTTCATCATCCATTTACTACATTTTGAATGAGTGGAACAGAAGAGTGTTTCAAGGTAGAAGTAAACCATAAAGCTTAATTCTTGGACAAATCTACAATGGAACCAGAGAAGAACTACCTAGTGTTGAAACAGTATGAGATTGAGCTGCAAAACAACTAAGTGGAGAGCGTGGGATCTAGCTTATTCTTTCCTCCGTCCTCCACGTCTGACCTCCAGATTGAGTGTCATCACTACTTCCTCCTCTGAGGGGACTTGAGTGTTGAATATAGCCGTTAAAACCTTTATTTGATTTGATCTAATGATGATCTTGGGCCTACTATCAATTCGGGCTGGCTAAGTCGGTTGGGCTTCTTGTTGTTTAAGTCTGCTTTTGTTCTCTTGGTCTATATAGTGTCATTCCCTCGTCTATGTAAATTTACACCTCTATCAATATACAATTTGCTTAAAAAAAAAAAAAAAAAAAATTTGCAGCAGTGAAAACTGCCAAAAAAAAAACAGTGCTTCTTGGATAAAACTGAAACAGAGGTCTTAGCTCAGAGAATAAGTAGACAACTACCTTAACTAGATACATGTTTTAGGTCCTGTGTTATATATTAATTAGTGCATATATTCTCTTAATTGTTTTGAATTCCTCCAAACAGGGAAAAAAACATCAATAAATAAACCCCATTAAACTGAATGAAATGGATCTTCCACATGATTGCACTCTATGAACCTTTAATTGTAAGTTCACCATGCAGGGTTCTAAATAAAATTGACAAATTATGGAATGATATGATGTGATTAACTACATTGGATTAAGAAAAATATAATCCAGAGAGGGATCAACTTTTATAACTAGAGTTGCAAAACAACGAGTCTCCAGATTACCATTGGATTACAATTCCGAAGCTACTAACTAGTGTAAAACAAAAAGTTGGAACAGTGAAATTAAAGCATCAAAAGGAAGACCTAGTAACTATACAGGCTCACGATCATCTTATTTCCGACTGATCAAAGTAATGGGTGATCAGACAGACGACTTTCAGATAAAGCGTTGATGCGTGCCTCGAATTTAGTTTCTAACACGAAATCAAAGTGAAATGACCCCGCCCCCGGGGGCTTGGCAGTGATGGTAGGGGCTCGGGGCTGCCACACAATTGGCCAGTGTTCGACTCCTCTTAACCTCCAATTTCCTCGACTTACCTGGTATTGCAGTTGTGGGGCAGGCTGCCGTATCCCCAGTTTGGTGCTTCAGGGTGGGGTCCGTTAGGGCCGTGTCTTGGAGAGTTCTGGGTCATCAAAATGACCCTATCTGCTGCAGATCCTCTACTGTACCACAAGAGTTCATTGAATTGGTGTTGGTGAGATGATCAAAGTAGAGTCCTGCAGTCAAATCATCATCATGTGTTGGCAGCGGCTCAATATCGGGCAGATCATCAAACAATTCTGCAATCTCATCATGCGCTGGGAGCAGCTGAATATTGCTGGGTAATGGACACGGCCTTCGCTGCGTTGGAAGCAACTCATAAGGATCATTTACCGTCACTGCAGTCTGATCAAAGTTGTTTTGTGGAGTACTTGTAGAGGCCTCATCATCATATCTCATCTTCGTTGTCTCTTTAGGACATATTCTGTTAAATTCCAAATCAACATTGTCAAAAAACGAGTCTTCAATTGGCTCTGCTGCTACTGTATAAGAAGAGTTGATTGTTATGTTGGGCAGATCAAAGAATCCTGCAGTCTCATCATCATGTGCTTGCAGCGGCTGAATATCGGACTTTGTAGTAGTAGTTGTAGCATCAAAGGATGTAATATTGGAAAATTTTCTGTCTTCTATTAAATGCAATAACTAACTGGTATTCAAATATTTGACAAAACCCAATAGATAACAGTCAATTTTAATGTTGAATGTTCAGGTTTTCATTTTCATCTTTGGAATTTGGTGTAACTGTCTAGATGATTGTTTTACTAAAATCCTCTGGTTTTGTTGGGCTGTAAGAGAGAGTACTTAGTTTGACCAAAAAAAATTGTTACTCTTCTCCATATGCATTTATTTAGCTTAAAATTGTGTCGGAAAGTGGAAGTTGTTTTTTAAGCTTACTTAACGGCGGAAGAGGAGGCAAAGAAAGTCTGTAGATTCCTTGAAAGCTTTTAAGTTTCCATAGATTTTGCAGTAGATTATATATAACTCGGTCCAATTAAATGGGCTCTTAACTTTAATGATATTGCTCTCTTAGAGAAGGTCGAGGATTTTCTTTTTCATATGCGACTATAATACTATAATATCACTTGATAGACTTAAAGATCATCTCTCAATTTCTACTCTCTCTAGTTGTACTTGGTTTGGATTGTTGAATTCCTGCAATATGTGGGCAGAGGGCCCTTTAATTAGAAAATACAAGTTCATGTTGAAATGTTATTTATCTTAAAACTTGTCTGTTGTCTATGTAGGTGTGACATTACTGGAATTCTTTTTGAAATGTATCGGATTCTTCGCCCTGAAGGGGCTGTTGTAATAAGAGATCATGTTGATGTCATTGTGAAAGTAAAAAGCATCACGGACTGGATGAGGTGGAATGGCCAAGTGACACACAGTCTGCGTGGCCCTTTCCATCCGGAGAAGATACTCTTCATTGACAATTCCAAATGAGCTCAATTTCACTGACTCTGCTACAAGTCTCTGGCTACGCACTTCCAGTGGCTCGTAGCATCTACGAAGATCATGTCATGGTCAAATATCAATCATGGTTTGGGCGAGGCTAGAATGGCGATGCCTCTATTCTTCCACGAGCTTGCTGTTTAATCTGGTGTACTTATGATATACATGCTTAATTATAGGACCTGTGGGTTACATGTGAAGCTTTTGTACGAAAATTTCCTCTTCCAAGGGAATGCTAAATGTATTAAGCAAGGAAATCATGTCAATAATAGAGTTTACTCGTTGATTGATATTTCACTCAAACTGTATCGTCTTCAAGTGTAGAAATGCAAGCACTCTCTTAAAACTGTAAACCCTACATCGCCTTGCCTAGGAGAGAAATAAAGAGAGGAGAGGGGAGGGAGAGAGATGTAGGGCAAAGTTAACAACAAAGTTCTGCAGTTGGAGGGCAATTGCAATTGTTCTGTTTCACAAGATGAATTGCACTCAATGAACCATTAATTGTGGGGGCAAAATCTAGAGAGGGATAAACGTACTTTTATAACTAGATGGAGTTACAAAACATACAACTAAGTCTCCATATTACTATTCAGAAGCAACCAATTACAACACAGAAGTCAGAACAATGAACAATGAAATTAAAAGAATCAAAAGGAAAAACTAGCTAGCAACTATATATACAAGATCATCATCTTAAAGTAGCTCTAAAGAAATGAGTGATCAGACAGAAGACTTCTAGAAAAAACTATCTGAATTAAAGAAATCTGTTTCGAAATTACAGTTGTCAAAAAATGCCTCAATTTGTGCAGGTCTTGGTATGAGTTCATTGTTGTACTGATGTCATCATGATGTGGTAGCAGCAGCGGCAGAAAATCGGAACACAGCGTTGGAAGCAACTCATGATGATCCTTTAGAGTCGAGTCTTTTGTGGAGTACTTGTAGACGCCTTATCATGATCATATTGCACCTTCTTCTTTTTCTTCGGACTAGGGTTTTCTTCTTTGGATAACTCACGAACATGCTTTGGTGCTCTCCTCAGAAATTTAGAATCATCTCGTTTGATCTTGCAAACAAAACATAATCACCATCACTTTCTAACCCATTCAAATTCACACCTCCTAAGGAATACTCGAGCATGATCCAGTGCCCTTGTGGCACGATGGAGTACTCATCATTCTTTACATTTGCTTCAAAATTCAATATTTTCTTGAAACCTATCGGCTGTTTCTGTCCATTATAAATTTCATGAGTCTTGGTTTTGCCATCCCAAGTCTCACAACGGCTCTCCTTACCGCTCTCTTTTTATCGCCAATTTTCTTTAACTTAGTGAAGACGAAGACAACGAATTCTTTGCTAATCGTATACCGCCATAGATCTTCGAATTCTTTTATGAATATGTCCCATGGGGCATTCACGTAAAGATCAATATCCAATATTACACCCTCAAGCAAGCTCTCTCCCGTCACTTTACTTCTCAGGTAATGGAGGATTTCATCTTCTGTGGGGGCGAAGCGAAACCCTAGCGGCCGTATAAACATCTCTCTTTCAACTGGGTTAATGGACTTAGATTTTTCTGTTCTTTTTATGATACCAAGCAAGGACGTGTAAAGGAAGGAAGATAGTCGCCCGGGATCTCTCACTCTCGGGATTGAAAGAAGAATCTATTTATGAATCAAAACTGACTAATAAAACTGAAATACTCAGAACTGTTGGTGTTGAAACTGCTATCTTCTATGCAAAAGTCCTCGGCTCAATAACATAGAAGCGAAAAAGAGGGGCCGCGGCACGAGAAATCTGACGAGGCGGTAGGTCTTGACGAGATGAGGTGGTAGGATGAACAGAATGAAGTTTTGGGTTTTGGAAAAAAATTTATCTTGGATAGATTAGGATATAATTCTATTTATAGAGACACCCATACCCAATTCTTTACTTTTCCGCCAAGATTTCAACTTCCAAAATGGAAACTAATATTACTTATACAATATATCTAACTCTATAAATATTATATATAACAACAATTTAAATTCATACCATTTACTTTTAAATTGGGAAAAAATATATACTCCTATATATATATATATATAATCTCTCCTTATTAAATTAATTTTTTTATTAAATGACTTATTTAATTTTTCAAATATCTTTAAAAAAAAAAAAAAAAACAAAACAACAACAACAACAAAGAAGCCTATTTCTTTTCTTTTTCTTCTTTTACGGTAAAGTTTTTAAAAACTGATCATACTATGTAAATAATATTCCAACATACAGTCAATGCATTAATACATGGGATGTTTACATTTCCACAAAAAGCTCATGGAATACAGAAGCAACTTTGCAAAGCTGGAAATGTAACTACAAGTAAATTGGAGGTGCTTTTTCACAAACAAGGTCAACTAGGAAGTTGCCTGTGGTTAATCAACTGGTGCCAAAAACTGCATTCGAAGTGAATAAGCATTTCTTGAACAGAATGGAGTTATAGCTAACTCACAACACACAACACAAAAGCTAAAATTATGAGAAATTCCGAGGTAGACTAATAGCAGAAACGGAGGCCGGCCCATATCAATCAACAGTTTCAGAGCAATAATGCAATTGTTTTCTGCTCTCAAAATCTACAAGCATACTTAAGAGACTCAACTGTGTAAAGGCCTCGAAGATATCTCCACGGGCTCTCGTTCTCAGGGTTGTTTACAATGGCTTCAACTGCGTAATTTACTTCAGATTCCCTCATGGCCTTTAAGCTACCCAGGAGGAAAGATTTCGTTACAACAAAATATCCCTGTAACCAACAAATTATTTGCTTATAAAGAGGACAAATTTGGCATGCCAAATCAACAAAATAATATAAAGCATAAAATAAGAATAAATAAAAAAAAGAAGAAGAGTAATTTCAAGATAAATCTGATTTTCACACTCAGAACCTGCTCCTTGAGTTCACCTGTTAAAATCAAAGAGAAAATGATCGAGTCAGAGACAAAATTTGTGCACCTTGAAATTATAATAAAAAATGGGAACTTCATAAATTGTTCATAGTTATTTGTAATTTTACAAAGAGAAAACATAGATAAAATCAAATACATAGCATATCATGTCATGAATGCTGAATATAAGATTTGTGCTTGAAACTGTAAGCATTTTGCAAAAACTAGAAATTTTTTCCAAATGGAGCTAACCATCAAATTCCACAAGGATCCAAG
>JAOTQH010281494.1:0-10174 GCA_025631255.1 Cornus kousa
GAAGAGAGCTTCCAAAAACATGTAGTTACCTAACTACCCTTGTGCTTTATATTCCCTAGCATTTAATAAAAATATTATTGGCATTATTTGGATATCTCAAATGGTGTTTTCAATTTTCAGAAATTGGTCTGATTATTTACCAGCTTATTTTGAGAGCTATTTGATGTGCTTAATCAATTTTCTTTTTAGTCAATCATAAAGCATCAACAAATTTGATGATAATTATACTTCTTTCATAAATTACTATGATTCCCATTATGATATCTCAAATCTTTCATCTATACTTAGCTATTTTTTTGGAAATTATTATAATTTATTAACATTATTTTAATCTTATATGAAATTAAAAAAAGTAAAAAAAAAATATTGGAATTGGATGGTAGGCCAATAAGCCAAGGAACATATTATTTGCTCTCAACAAAAGTATTCCTAACACTTTCTCTTCATCTTTATGGAAAAACATATGCCACAATTATTAATTAAAAGCACTAGTAATCGTTTAAAAAAGTACTATTTACATTCTATTTTGAAGAGTAATTATATCATTTTTTTTAATTAAAAGTGATGAAACTTCGATGTTGTTTGATAAATTTTATATTTAATAGTTTAAATTCTAAGTACGAAACTATAATTACTTATGATACTTGTTTGGATTTTAAATGTTCAGTGAAATTTATCTCTTAAATATTACTCTTCTTTTAATTAATACCCCTGTATCAAAGTGAGTCATCAAACACATTTAAATGGAATAACAATTACTTTATTTACAATTTATTTTTGTTGAATTATTAAACAATATTTTTTGGGAAATACTTAGCTCCTCACTAGTGAAAATAAAATTAAAATCTCACTGAAATTATTTATTTAAAATTGATTGCATCGAGCATTTCATATGTTTATTTTTGAAAATAAAATGCCACATCTCCTATGTAAAAAATATTTGAAGGGCTAAAAGTTGCAAAAAAAGAAAAAAAAAGAAAAAAAAAAGAAAAAGCATTTAGCTCAGAGAGAGAGAGAGAAAAAAAGGAAGAGACTATCAAATGGGCTATTATTGTCATATCACAAAAAATGATCAAATGGGATTTTACTACTGTCAAATCACAAATTCAGAATAGATCAAAACCAGGAAGAAAAGCTGAGTGAACTCGAGAAAACGACAATGGAAGTAAACAACCACTTTCTCTCTCCTCGCTGTGAAGTGACACTGGAGACTCATGCAAGGCGCCTCTTTAAATCCCTCAATTTCCGCTTCCTTCGTCCTGATGCTCTCTCTCTCTCTCTCACACTGCTTTCGTCTTCACACCAAACCAAACACTTCGTGATCTCCGCTTCTCTGCTCAACAATGGCTTCTTCAAAATCCTGTTATCTCAAAGCTCTTGTTGTCTTCAGGAACGTTTTATATCCAGGTTAGCCAATTCTGCAATGTTGGTGTTTTTATTGATTTTTTCATGATAAAAAATCAAAATATTCATTTTTTTTTTTTTTTTGAAACCGATTTTATACTTGGTATATCAGAAGATTGAGTTTTTTTTGCTTTGTTTGTTTAGCCAATTCTGCAATGGCGGTGTTTTCAGACTACAATGTTGGTGTTTTTCTTGAATTTTGCATTATAAAGCTCTTTTTTTTTTTTGGAAACCGATTTTGTACTTGTTGTCTCAGGAGGTTGAGTTCTTGTTGAGTTGTTTGATTTTTTGTCAGGCTAAAATGTTGGTGTTTTTGTAGAATTTTGCATGATAAAACTCAAAATTTCCATCTGGGTTTTTTGTTTTGAAACCAAATTTGTACTTGTTGTCTCAGGAGATTGAGTTCTTGTTGAGTTGTTTGATTTTTTTAAGACTACAATGTTGGTGTTTTTGTTGAATTTTGCATAGTAAAACTCAAAATCTGCATCTGGGTTTTTTGGTTCTGAAATCTATTTTATACTTGGTATATCAGAATGTTGAGTTCTTGTTGAGTTGCTTGATTTTTTGTCATACTAAAATGTTGGTGTTTTTGTTGAATTTTGCTTGATAAAACTCAAAACTTCATCTGGGTTTTTTTGTTTCGAAACCGATTTTGTACTTGTTATCTCAGGAGATTGAGTTCTTGTTGAGTTGTTTGATTTTTCTCAGACCACAATATTGGTGTTTTTGTTGATTTTTGCATGATAAAACTCAAAATTTTCATCTGGTTACCCCATTTTATACTTTTTATTTCAGGACATCGAGTTCTTGTTGAGTTGTTGAATTTTTTCAGACCACAATGTTGGTGTTTTTGTTGATTTTTGCCTGATAAAACTCAAAATCTTCATATGGGGTTTTTGTTCCGAACCGATTTAGTAGTTGAGTTGTTTTATTTGTTTGGTTGTTTTTTTTTATGTTGTTCTCTCTGTTTTCTTTGTTGGGTATGTGTGTTTTGCAGAGCTGATCAGGAGTGTGCATGTGTATCAATTGAAGAAGGGGGTGGATGAGCAAGTTGAGAGGGAGTATGTTTTCAACAAGTACAGTGCTTATGAGGAAACTGGGCTGTACAGAGTTCTTACATTAGAGAAGTTTGAGCTTTCAAAACAGCATGAAGGCAAAATGAATGGTGTTTGGCTCTGCATTTATGTGTTCGACGCTGATCGTCATTGCCCTCCCAATTTGGACCACGTTCCTTCTCTGATTTCAATTACCAAGTACCACATTGCCATTTTACATATTTGCTTAATTTTTCAGATTTTGGTAATATTTTTTCCATTTTGCAAGTACCCCATTCATCTTCTTATGAATCCCTTGATGATAATGATGTCGGCATGTGTTTTTGCTTTTTAGACTTTGGATGAAATGTGCTATCATGTGGATTGATTGACTGAATTGAATTAGCTACTCTTCACTTTTTCTACTATATATGTGATTATTAATTGATTAGGAAAAGGCCTTGTTGAGTTTAGTTGATTATCTTATTTGCATCTCTCTACCATTTTTCTCTATATGATCATGGTGAACTTCTATACTTTAGAACCAATTTGGACCACATTCCTTTTTCTTTTCTTTTTTTTCTTTCTCTATATTGTCCATTTTGCAAGTACTCATTCATATTCCTATGGATCCCATGATGTTAATAATGTGTGCATGTAGATATCTTGTTGATTTGGGATGAAATGTGTTATCTTGTTGATTGATTGACAGAAATTGAATTAGCCACTCTTCACTTTTTCTACCATATATGTGATGATCAATTGGTTAGGAAAAGGCTTTGTCTAGTTTAATTGATTATCTAGGATGATTTATATGTGTCTCTCTGTTTGTCGTTCTTGTCTATATGATCATGGTGAACTTGCGTATTTTTTGGACCACATTCCTTCTATGGTTTCAATTTCCAAGTACCCCATTGTCAATTTTACATTTTTGCTTATTTTTTTTTTGGGTTTTTGATAATATCTTTTCCACTTCTGCAAGTACCCAATTCATATTCTTATGAATCCCATGATGATAAAGGTGTCTGCATGAGGTTTCTAATTTCTAGATTTGGGATGAAATGTGTTATCTTTGTTGATTGATTGACTGAATTGAATTAGACACTCTTCATTTTTTCTACCATATATGTGATGATTATTTGGTTGGGAAAAGGCTTTGTTGAGTTTAGTTGATTATCTAGGATGATCTATATCTATCTCTCTGTTTGTCATTCTTCTCTACATGATCACGGTGAACTTACATATTTTACGACCAATTTGGACCACATTCCTTCATTGCTTTCAATTTCCAAGTACCCCATTGCCAGTTTTACATTTTTTGCTTATTTTTTTTGGGTTTTTGATAATATATTTTCCACTTTTGCAAGTACCCAATTCATATTCTTATGAATCATATGATGATAATAATGTCTGCATGCATTTCTAATTTTTAGATTTGGAATGAAATGTGTGTTATCTTGTTGATTGATTGACTTAATTGAATTAGCCATTCTTCACTTTTTGTACTATATATGTGATTATTAATTGGTTAGGAGAAGGCCTTGTTGAGTTTGGTTGATTATCTTATTTGTATCTCTCTGCCATTTTTCTCTATATATGATCATGGTGAACTTACATACTTTACAGCCAATTTTGACCACATTCCTTCTGTGCTTTCAATTTTCAAGTACCCGATTGCCAATTTTACATTGTTGTTTATTTTTTCATTTTTTTGAAAATATCTTTTCCACTTTTTCAAGTACACTGTACAGAATTCCTGCTCTTATGAATCCTACGATGATAATAATGTCTGCATGGATTTAGGAAAAAAATAATAATAATAATGTCTGCATGCATTTCGACTTTCTAGATTTGGGATGAAATGTGTTGTCTTGTTGATTGATTGACCTAATTGAATTAGCCATGCTTCACTTTTTCTACCATATATGTGATGATTAATTGGTTAAGAAAAGGCTTTGTTGAGTTTAGTTGATTATCTAGGATGATTTACATGTATCTTATCTAGGATGATTTACATGTATCTCTCTGTTTGTCATTCTTCTCTATATGATCATGGTGAACTTACATATTTTAGAACCAATTTCGATCACATTCCTTCTATGCTTTCAATTTCCAACTACCCCATTGCCAATTTTACAGTTTTGTTTATTTTTTCATTTTTTTTTGGTAATATATTTTCTACTTTTGCAAGAATCCAATTCTTACTCCTATAAATCCCATGATGGTAATAATGTCTGCATGCGTTTCTACTTTTGATGAAATGTGTCATCTTCTTGATTGTTTGACTGAATTGAGTTAGCCACTCTTCAGTTTTTCTACCATATATGTGATGATTAATTGGTTAGGAAAAGGCATTGTTGAGTTTAGTTGAATATCTAGGATGAGTCATTTGTATCTCTCTGTTTGTCATTATTCTTGATATATCATGATGAACTTGCTTATTTTACAAACAAGTTGAGTGTTGAAAATTTTGAATCATAACACACTGGTTCAATATTTATGACCCGGAACTCCTCCATTCTATATATATTGAAACTGAATTTAATGTTCCGTTCTTCTACACCTCGTTTTCCATCCTGTCCAACCCTTGGAGGTTGTTTTTAAGCTTAAAATAAACCTAGATCTCCTTCCAACTAAAGTAATGAGTGGCCCGGGTCGGGTTTAGGTTTATAGAAACTTTTTGAGCCTTTTTGGCTTCTAAGTTGTATTTCCTGATTGTTCTCATTGTCAAGTTGCCAGTTGCCAACAAGAATTTCATGTTAATTGATATGCCAATTTCTTCATATCTAAAGAACCTGTTCTTGCTTATAAATCCTGTTTTATTATTCCACATTAACATTTTCTTTCTTTGTATCTGTCAATATCTCTGATTATTCCGGACCTCAAAATTATTTTGATACTTTTATTTATTGCCAGTCACATTCCTAATTGACTCTTTTCATGACATGCTTTTGCCTTTCAGAAATCCTAAGCTGGCATCAATTCCGACATTGGCCAATGACCTTGAAATCATTTTCCAGTTAGGCTGTGGAACAGAAAATGGAGAACCATCTCAAATTACACCTGAGGTAATTGATGAACAGAGCATTGGTGGTAGTTTTCAATTTAGAAGCGCTCCACATATGTTTCCTTTGGATCTTAATCTTCCTTATCCAGAACCTGAAAATGAAGAAAGTGACCAAGGTACAGCTGGTTAACTTTCTTAACTTCCTATTTTCTAGTAATTAGAGGAACAAACTTTTTTTACGTATGAAAGTCCTAGTATCTGTAAATGTGGGTTGCTTTTTTCTTATGATCTTCTTGTCTTATAAATAGAAAACAGCAGCATATAGACCAATATAATCTGCAATGAAGTCGTCTTGGGGGATCCCTGGTCAGTGCCCGATTACAGCGACTTTGAACCATGACTGTAATATAGCAATCGAGTTCATCAACTTGTTGTTTTAGTTGAGAGTCTTGTTCTGTTAATTTGGAAACTGGTTCCTAAGCTAAACGAGTTTCTCCAAAATGAGGAGACCTATTTTGTTTTTCAATTCCTTTCTTGTTGGATTTGCTTCTGTTTAGTTTTTGTTATGCTAGTATTTGATATTTTGGCATTGTTTATGGCTATTTTCTTCTGTTTTCAGTGGAGGATATTTGTTCCTTTTTGTTTCACCATTTTTTTTTTGTCATAAAATTTTCTCACTATTCATACATACTTGCGCTTTCCCACACATACTTCAATGTCTCAGTCTCCTTAAAGGATCACCTCAAGGCAAGATAATACTCAAATGCCTCGAAGCTTAATAACTTCTAGCCAAGGTCTCGATGAAACCTCATGAGCTAAAACATAATAAAAGATGTTCCTTACCTTTTGACACCTTGGCTTGCGAGGCCTATGCCTCTTAACCAGCAATTAGTTCTTTTCTTCAGAATTCAGATTAGCCAAAATGTTTTTTTGGTTAATATTTATATGTTTACTTCTGATGTATCTTTTGTTATTAAACAAGTTTCTTGATTGAACATTGTGATGCTTGTTTTTGTAAGTCTTCATTAATTTGACCAACAAATATTAATCATTATTCTTTTTTAAAGTATTTTACTGTGCTGTTAAATGTCTGACTTTTATTAACTTATCAAAAAAAAAATGTCTGACTTATATTTATTATTATTTTTTAAAATTTATTGTAATATACTGTTATTTTCTTATTTCTCTAGCAACTTTATTTATTATTTCTATTTCTTAAAAATGAAAAAGAAGTAGAAACAAATGCCTTAGACCTAATACCCCGACGCTTATGACTTGCCTCCAAGATATTGAATGTGAAAGGCTGTAATTAGCTTCTGATCTCATTAGCCATACTCCTACTTATATCATATTGCATAAATGGTAAGTAAATCAAATCACTGATCCCATGCCTTTAACATATGATGAAAATAATATTGGATAAGATCAAATCACTGAATTAACTCCCAAAGGATCAAATCCCTGAATTAATTCGCAATACTCCCCTCAAGGTGGAGCAAAGATATCAACTAAGCCCAACTTGCCAATACCAGAGCGGAGGGCAGACTTTGTGAACGTATTGGCAAGCTGATTAGTAGAGGAAACGAAGGATTAGTAGAGGAAACGAAGGAAGTACGGATAACTCTAGAGCGCACTCAGAAAGTGAATATCAACCTCAATATGCTTGGTCCTCTCATGAAGAACGGAGTCAGATGCAAGCATAATAGCAAACGGGTTATCACAGAAAAGTGTCGATGAACTAGTGGTAGGGAATCTTAGCTCAGTCAATGGGGAACAAAGCCAGATGATCTTGCAAGTGCCATGAGCCATGGCATGGTACTCCGCCTCTGCGAAATTTGAGTGCGAAGGGACTTAAATTCTGGACAGAGTCCCATAAGGACTGATAAGTGTGAGACCGCTCGTGTTTGGGCATAATGATCGTTGGAGCCTCTGTTGAGATACCCCAAGGGACTCATAGTGAGCACGCTCTTCCCAACGTGATTGAAGGGAGGCAAAATAATCTGCAATTGACAGATTGAGATCGTTCTGAGTAGTCTGTGCGATGTCTAGGTGCAACTTATAGATCCGGGTGTCATTGCAGGCATAGACATAATTCTAAGTGAGGGCAGTCCATAAAGTGTGTACAGTTTCGTGATACATGAACATATTATAAAAGCGCTGCTCCATGGAGTTGAATAACTACCCAAGAATGGTGTAATTATCAATGTCCTACTGATCACATGTGGGTTTAGTAGGTGCTGATTTTTTAACAATGCCCAATAAATATCCAATTTTACCCTGACTCCTTAAATAAAGTCTAATTGATCTTGCTCAAGACGGGAAATTTTTTCCATCTAATAAAACTATAGTGATCGTTTAGGCTTGGGAAATGTGCCCATAGGATATATTATCCTTAATTTCAATAGATGCCATTTCTCAAACTGTGATGCTCCAGGACCAGATTGCAGATTCCCACCTAATTGCAAATTGCAAACACTGCTATCCACAAGTGCTTCTGTCCGCAGGTCTCAAGGACCAGAAAAGCCCTATCCAGCAAATCGCAGGGGATAGAGAAGTCTTCCCAATGAGCAGCTCTATTTGCAAGAGTGAAAGTAAGCGTGGCATGTATTGACTTTGAGGAAGTCAACAGAGCATGAAACAGGCCAGACGATTTGTCAACGGCACATAAGAGCCTGTCGTTGGTTTAGAGAGAGATCCCTCTCTATCGCTAAAGCGATGGAGTGAAAAAGAAAATACCCCCGAAGGGGTTTGGTTTGCTTGGATGGAGTCTAGTTGTTGGTGACTAAAATTTAAAGAAGATAGACAGAGGAGAGGATGAACCAAGAGAAGATGAAGTAGAAATGTAACATTGGTGGGGTGTGCTGTGAACTTGGCTCTGATACCAAGTTGAATGTGAAAGGTTGTAATTAACTTATGATCTCATTAGCCATACTTCTAATTATATTACACACTGAGAATTACATAAATGGTAAGTAAACCAAATCACTGATCCTATGCATTAGCCCATTTGGGGTCGCTTCTCTATTGCTTAAAAGAGCTTTTATTTTGAGAAATTGCGTTTAGATGTGTTTGGTAACCATTAAAGCGCTTTTAATAGTTACCAAATTTATCTCAGTAGAGCTTTTGAATGAAGCTAGAATTTAGAGCTTTCAAAACTGCGTTGTGAGTAAAGGGTGAATATTTTAAAAAACTCTTTTTCATTAGATAATTTTATCCTTTTTATTTTTTATAAAGACAACTACACTCCTTACTTGATAAAATTGCTATTATCAAATATGGTAACATCCTATTAAAGGATATTATTGTAAAATTACTAATACAAGTGTTTTAAATAATATTGTTACCAAATAAATTAAAAAATAATTAATTGTGAAAAGTACTTATTATAATGTGTCACCTAGGGATGCCAATGGGGCGGGTAAATATCTTTATAAACAGGGTCCACCAAGTGGGCAGCTTCCATATGTCTTTGAAAGACTTGCCCCTCTATGTAAGGTTTCAATCTTTGTCCATTAACTTTGAAAGTGTTTCCATTTTTAGATGACGACGACGGCATGCAATTTCAAGGCCTCAAGAGCCTGACGTATCTCCGTATTAATGCGGGTTTCTCATTCCCCATCCCTGTCCTGGTTTAAATTTGACACCCCTAAAACCGCCCCATAACTGATTATTTTTTTACCCCTAATCCCCATAACTGCCCCCACCCCATCCCCGCTTGCCCCGCCACTGCCCGCCCCTGATTAAATTTGAGGGTTTTTTCGGATTCTTATTGTTACAAAATCAAACTGTGAAAGAGAACTAGATGATCAAATCAAACTGTGAAAACAAAACCCAAAAGGTAGAACTTGTTACTTCAATATATATATATATATATATGACTAGGGTCTTAGCATTGATCGGAGATCTATGGCAGGAAAAGAAGAGAGAATATGGTGAAGGACTGAAGGAGGTCGCATGATGGTGTTGATTTGCTTCATCGCTCGGCTAAGGCTGTGGAGATCTGTGGCCGGAGAAGAAGAGAGAGAAGATCTGAAGCCATAGGACGTTCGCTTCATCGCGTCACTCACAGCTTCGTTCTCAGGCTCTCATCTCTCGGCTGCCACTTTAGAATATAGGAATGAGTATGGTTTATTTAGAAGTGTATATATTCTATAATATGATATATATATATATATATATATATGTATATAATATGTTAAATTGGTAAGTACAATAACATGGTAGGGGCTATTAGGAGTAATTCCATATGTAATCAGGGCGGGGGTACCCCTCCCCCACTCCTGCCCCGAATCTGGCCGTTTTTTTTTTCTTCCCCAACCCCCATCCCCACCCCATTTAAATAAACGGTTCTCCAAACCCGCTTTTAACGGGGCGGGGGTGGGGTGGATCCCCAACGGGTTGGGGTAAATTGCCATCATGTCACTGTCACCACACCTAACATGCTTTTTACAGCTCTACAGCAACCCTAAAGCTCTAACATAAACGTAGATGATGAAAATAATATCAGATAAGATCAAATCCCTGAATTAACTCCCAATACAAGATTGTAAGTTGTTTCACCTTTTAACTATGACATAGACACATATATCTTTAAAAGAACAATCATTATTGGCAAAAGTAAGACTCTTAATTAATCGTAGCTATTTGGGGTATCACTTGTCTAACAAATATTTAATCCATCAATACTTACAGAAAAGGAATTGGGGGGGGGGGGGGGGGGGGGAATTAA
>JAOTQH010281505.1:0-10174 GCA_025631255.1 Cornus kousa
GAGAGAGGGGGGTTCAGATATGTATATATATATTTAAAAAAGATTATAAAAAATTTCACCAAATAGGATGTAGTTTGCAAAACAAGAATTACAAACCGTGATTAGTTGATTTAGAAAAAAAAACTAGAACAAAACCCATACATACAAGTTAGCAGTTGCAGAAAGAGCTTTTGATTCTTTTAGTTGTCGAAAGAAAGAGGGCAAGTTGAGAGTCAAGAACGAGAATAGCGATGGAGGCAATTGGGGAGGTTGAAATGATTTGCCCTATGTTTTGATAAGGTTTGCTTGTTATGTAAATGACAAGTTTATCCATTTATTTTTATATAATTTATATTATTATCTTTTACATTGGATTTGATAATTATTATTATTATTTTTAATCAGGCAAATAAGCTAAATAAAATACAAACACTCACAATAATAATAATAATAATAATAATAATAATAATTAAAAAAAAATTATTGAAAATTGTTAGTTAAAAATGGTAGTTGGGAATGATAGTTGGAAAAAATTGGTTATTGTGTCAAAAAATATCATTTTGGATGAAATGCATCATTGGAGCAGAGTTGCTAAAATATAGCATTTTGACACTGTACCTCCCCTCAAAATATAGATTTGACATGTAAAAATGACATTTTGTATTGGACATGGTCTAAAGATGTCTTTCAATGCGAATGTTCTTCCAAAACAAAACTCTCAAGCTTGCTCTGGATACATTTTCAGTGCTATCAGGCTTACATATTAACCAGTCCAAAAGTACGTAACATTTTTTCTCAGGGGTTAGCACTGTGGTTGAGCATAATAACCTTTCCTTCCTTCATTTTGAGAAAGGAAAGCTACCTGTGAGGTATTTAGGTATCCCTCTCATCACTTCCATGTTGAGAGCCACTGACTGCAGATCCTTAGTTTATAAGGTTACATCAAGAATTGCACATTGGACCAGCAGGGACTTATCCTTTGCAGGAAGACTGCATCTTATTAGAGCTGTTTTGTTTTCCACCCAAATATACTGGAGTTCTAAATTTATTCTACCTTCAACCATCATCAAAGTGCTAACAAGCATCTTCAATGCCTTTCTGCGGTTTGGGCCATCCCTCAAGAGAACTAGAACCAAAGTTGCTTGGAGGTACTGCTACTTCCCTAAATGAGTTGGTGGTTTGGGATTCCCAAACTTACACATTTGGAACAGAGTTGCTGTTATGAAGCACCTCTGGCATCTTGCTAGATCAAAGGACATGCTTTGGGTCCAATGGGTACACACTTATCTACTCAAGGGAAATAGTATTTAATTGGGAAGTCCAAATTCCACAACATTGGTCATGGAACTGGAGGAAAATTCTCCAACTCAGGCTAGCATCCAGACCTCTTGTCAAGGTAGAAATTGGGGATGGAAAGATGTTTAAGTTCTGGTTTGACAATTGGTGCTCCCTCGGCCCCCTTCACCAACTTATTTCACCCCAACAGCTTACTAAATTGCCACATATATGATAGCACTACCAAAGTCAACTATTTCATTACCAACTCAGCCTGGTTATTCCCACCATCCATCACCACTGCACTCCCTCAGCTACTAAACCACAACTTACTGCCCTCACCTTGCCTCCACAAGCAAGGCAAACTCAATTGGATCCCATCCCCAAATGGTGAATTTTCAATTGCACACACCAAGAAACACCTCAGCCAACACCTATCAACCTTACCATGGACACATTTGGTGTGGTCCAACCAATCATTCCTAAGCACTCTTTCACACTCTGGGTAGCTTTCAAGCAGAGATTACCAACCTTAGACAGGGAACAGTAATGTACTTTTCACATTAACTCAACTGGCCATCTATGTTCTTTGTCACGAGGATCTTGAATGCCACAACCACCTATTCTTCACCTGTTCCTATGTCAAACCTTTGTGGACATTTCTTCAAATATGTTGCGGGTTCCACATTCAACCACCAAATTAGGCTAACCTTGTTTCATGGATCGCGCACCATTGAAGAGGAGATAATTCCAATCACAGTAGCTCGATATCCAGATTGGCGCTCTCTTCCCTTGTCTACAACGTTTGGAACGAGCGTAACAGGAGGATTTTCAAGAAGAAATCCTTATCACAGAACTCTATCCTCCATCGCACTCTTGATATGGTCAGAGTCAAGCTTGCTAGCCTCCCCATCTCGAACTCCATTAATGGGGAGCAAATTACCAAGCAGTGGGACTTTCCCATGCCTCCCATTCGTTCACTGGCAGAACCACCAGATCACTGATTGTGGAGTTTAATCTCCTTACTCTCATCGGATCGTGGAGTTTGGCAGTTGTCTTTCTCCCTTTGATTTCTCTGTTACAGTTGGAATCCTTTGATAGCGTGTTGGGCTGCAATCTCGATGAGCATTCTATATAATGAAATACTCAAAGAGAGGAAGATAGGGGCCGGCAAGAAGCCTTGACCCATGAAGAGGTAGTCGTGGTAGAGGCAGAGACTCCGAGAAAGTTCATAGCGAATGAACAAGCACGGACGCAACAGTGAATCTGCCATTCGAAGTCATCCGCGGAACATCTTTTGGTCTAGTAAGATGCTCGCTTTGGTTCTGAACCTGTGGTAACGCTAGCGGGTCCTTCTATTAAGATGTATCTTTTAGCGTGGGCCTTTTCACCTTGGGTTGTATATCTTATCCTTTTTTATCAATAAAATTGAATTTAACCTTTCAAAAAAAAAAAAAAAACTCAATTATAATCCTGTTGAATTTAAAATAATTTTGTTTAGTTAAATTTATTAATTTTTTCTAATATTTCATCTAGGTATATCTTTCCCAAGTGGAATTAAAGTACTCAATTTTTTATTTTTATTTTCAAAAATAAGATTTTTGAAAAACTGAAACAATTGAAAAAGGAAATTAATTCTTTAACAATTATTATATCTTTACCTAGCCTCTTTTTAATTTTAACTTATCTTTTCTATATTTTTCATTTTAATATTAGTTTTTCATCTATTACTATATTGTATTTTTCTTATTATTGGATTTTCTCAAGTACATATATATAAACAAAATTATATTACAAATGATTTATAATTTTTTTTAAAAATTTAGTTACATAGTACAAATCCGGCCCCCTCAACCTCAAATTTTTGGCTCCGTACCTGAACATCATGATGATGTCAACCACCATTGACATAAATCAATCGAATTTGTCCGATTTTCGACTCCAAATCATGATTAATACTTCAATTTTCAAGTTTATGTGTGTGGTTCTTTTTTGGGCAATATAGAAAAATATATATACGCCAACTTCACTTAGGTCCTCTAAATCCCAATACACTGATGATTAATAGAGGGTTTTGATGTATAAAATATTCCATATATCTTCAACATAGTAATAAGAACAGTTGTACACATTTACACAAAAAAACATAAAGTAATAAGCAGACTGTAGTTTTGCTCTTCATGCAGTAAATTCCAGTATCCTATAACATCAAGCAACACTCTTTGTCAAACCTCGGCTTTCCAACACAGAAAAAGAAGAGAAGAAGAAAGAAAAAACAAATTAAAAGTGGCAATATATAGAGACACTCCTCTTCCTCCGAGAAAAAAGAGACAAAAGTATATGTGACCTTAATTTCTCCAATCAAGGACAACTTTTGAAAATACTAATGTGCAACAAGATCCATTGATCATGCTTCTTGTCGATCCAATCCGAGTTTTTCCCAACATGTCAAAATCATTCTCCTCCCTCCTACCTCATTTTTTTCCTTTTTTTTTCTTTTCTTTTTTTTCTTTTTTTTTTTCTGACATCCCGAGAAATTAAACACAACATCTCAGTGTCATGTCCAGAGATCTTATGCCAACTTAACTACTAGCACATGGATATATGTTACTTACCTCATAATTTTCATAAATACTTTTAGCTGATATTATATATTTACTGTAATCCATCGCAAGGGTTGGCAATGCCTAATTTGTAGAAAAAGTGGTGCATGTCTGAGGAGATCCAGGTGCTGCAGGCATCCTAGAAGAAGCATTATTGTTACGTGCAGTGTCGCTGCTAGGGCTGCAGTACTCACCATGGTTTGATCCGATAATTGATGAAATGGCTGACGTTAGAGCTGCCGTGAGGTTAGGGTCAGTGGAAATAGCTGCAGTAATGGTCTCAACCATGGAAGGGTGCGAATACGGAGCTTGCATTGGTGGCAGCATTTGCAGTGCCCTAGACGGGATGTACATCGGATGCCCTATGAGTTGTGGCCCTTGTGGGGTAGGAAAATGGAAGGTTGGATGAGGTAGTGAATGTGGTATTTGGAACTGTGTGTGGTTTGGGGTGCGAGTTAGGTCGAGTGTGATTGTGGGAAATGGTGCATTAGTGTATAGGGTGGCCATGGAGGTGTAAGGTGGGAAGAAGGGTGAGTTTCGGAGTGCACTGTTGCTAGTGGTTGAGCCGGAGAGGAGCATTGTTGCAGCTGCTGATGTTGTGCTGGCTAGGGCTGTTGCTGCAGGTGGGAGTGGGTGATTATGGTTTCCTTCATAGGTTGTTACAAGAATGCTTTTGTCCTCTGCACATCTTTGTACCTATATCAAGATGAACACCAACAAAGTTAGGGCAAAATTTAACCTATAGTAGTGAGGAGTGAGGATGATAATAAATGGGAATTAGTCCAGATAGTATGATCTCTCCTTCCCAGAGAGGAGGTTGAGTGTTCGAGCTTGCTAGGGACAATATTGTGTGTGTGAATGTGCATTTGCTTGAACTGTACATTCGAGAAAAGAAAATTAAACGATAATATGCGTGGCCATATATAAAATTGCCATTGAAAAGTATGCAACCATGCAGTACTATTGGTTTGCTTGTATAATAAATTAGGGTTCACTAAGGGTCATATCTAAGGAAACAACATGTATTTAAATAAGCATGCATGATTGGATTATACATAATATTTGCAATAATGGTATGTCAGCTTAAAAGAATGCTGGATTGCTTGCTGTAACAAAGATTTAAGATGGAAGATGACTATACGTTCATGAGAATGATTCGAACCTGTTTTCGAACTGGGCATCCAGTAGCCATGGTGCAACGATAATAAGCGCGTGGACAAGGGTTGTTTTTCGCCATCTTTTGACCATATTTCCTCCATTGACATCCATCACTTATCTAAACCATCCCAAAAATACTCCAATTTTAGTGAAAAATAATTCGGAATAACTCAAGCCTAGCTACATTAACACACACTGCAGCAAAAGTGATGAACATATATATACAAGAAAAAGCTTACTAAAGGTGCATCAGACCGAGCTCTTATGGACACCCTTGCCTTCTTACATGGTCCCTCATTAGGAACTTGCTCTTCTACACTCTTAGGTTCTCCCATCTTGACACTCCTCTGAGTCTGCAGCATCCGATGCTGCTGCGATTTTTCGTTGACTCCATCGCCGTCTACAGATTCTTGTTTCCTCCCAATTTGAAGATTCATGTAGTCATGGACGTCCCTTTCCATTGACATTGTGTCCATGTTGTGTGTTGGACTTGTCATGATGATCTCATTTGATTGTGAAGGCTCACGAGTGACATTATGATGATCAATTGCAGTACCAAATGGATTTTGGTCCATGAACTGCTGCATGGACATTGTTGGACAAGACATGTGGTTGTTATTGTCCTTCTGATCATTAAACCACACAGCTAAGAAATTAATTAGTTTGAATAGTAGATAGAGATTAAGAGAACCTGTATATATATATATATACACACATATAGCTACTAAACTTATCTAACATATTGACTATTGACTTTGTGAGTTGTGATCTCATGCAAGTTGGTGATAAGGAGCTGTGGACCCCCTAAGAGACTATACTTAATATGATGAGATGAACTAGACTACCATCCACCCCGTCGGAAAGGGAAAAAAAAGAGCAAAGATGTTCTAGAAGAAGTTTAATTATCCCCAAATTAATATATATATATATATATATATATATATATCAATAAGGCTGTTGATTTTAAATCTAGAGGTTACTGGTATTTTGGCAATTTATGTTTTCTCAGAACACATCTTACTGAACTATCATTTTAATAGTCAGAACAATTTTTATATATTTATAATTGCACAGAATTATAATTAAAGAAGTACTGATTTGAATAGGGGTGACATTGGACCATACTGAATTTATATTTTGATTGCAATGAATTGCATGTATTGGGAAGAAGCATGAAAATCATTAAATTAATTTTGCAAACGATCATCAATAGACACTAATCAAGGTTTATGTATTCCCCAATTCAGTTTCGGATAAAATCTTCCATTTTTTTTTTTTTTGTGCGTGTGTGTGTGTGCGTGTGTTTGAAACTCGATTGAGATCGATTTGATCGAGACTAGCTTGAACTTATTAGTATCATATGTCCATGCATGTAGTTCCAATTAATCAAGTAATTAATTAATTAATATTGAAGTTAAGGCAATCAGAAAAGGTCAAAAAATTAACCTGCTCATGATGATTGTTGTCACAGGCCTGTTGTTGCATTGCCCATTGTAGCTGAGAATGGAGAGCAGTGTAATTCTTGGTAAGCTGATCCAACATGCTCCTCAGATTCCGGTTTTCATCCTTCAATTTCTCTAGCTGCACCCTTAATATTGCACTAGTCTACCCATAAAAAAAAAATTAAAAATTAAAAATGAACCAACAAATATATATATATATATATATACTATTCTAAAACCATCCTTTGGCAATATTATGATCTTATGTAAGCTTGATTTTATATATATATATATATTGAAATTAAGGAGAGAGAACTCACTTGGGCTATGGGTTTCTCTTTATCTTTACACTGATGTATTCCAAAATCCAAGGGAACAAAAACTGATTTAGTCTGCACAAATATCATCCCAAACAAAATAATATTTAGAGAAAAACTATAGAACATAACATGAAGTACATGATCTACCTGCAAACTAATTAAAGATATGTAAAAGAGCATAAACTATATATATATATATATATATATATATATATGAGAATTAAGCCACATACATCTGTGTTGGGAGTCAGCAGTACTGATGTTACATTAACCTTGGTTTCAAGCTGATCATGATCATTCGGCGGTGGCCGACCGTCTGATCTTTTGACTTCGACTTTCTGACGGCTACCAGAAAAGAAGTCTATCTCGTTAATCATGTTTCTGATCTAATTCTTTCTCTCCTGATCGATCGGAGATATTGGTGGAGTACTAAATATATATGAAGTGTGCGAGGGAGAGAGAGGGATGTGATCGATATTTGATCTATTGAGAATGAAAAGAGATGAGAGAGTGAGCAGTTTATGAAATCAGGCATAGACTGCTTAGTCTTGACTTGAATATTATATGTATGGCACACTATTTCTAATATAATTTAATTTATAGTATACGTAAGTATGTCATGGTGTTGACCTCATTGCTACTTTATTTTCATCATCTTTATTGTAATCATCAACTTGCAGCATTAAAAAAAATAAAATAAAATAAAATAATGAAGAAGAAAATAATAATTGTTACTGTATTTTTTTAAAAATATTGATATATATAAAATTGTGATAGTTCTATTCCAATATTATCAGTCATAAACTACATATTATAGAACTTTTAATATAATAATAATGCTACATTTTTTTTTGGTGATAATTAATCATTACCAAAATTTATTATGTACCCATTTAACATTATATGATCGTATGTATAAATTTTATAAATTAAAATTAAATTTTACAGAATTACTAAATGATGAAGTGCTTCTTTTTTTTTTTTTTTTCTTTCCCAATTGGGTTAATTTTTATTCATTCAATTTAATTCTTAAAATCAAATAAAGTGTATACATGAAGTGCTTGAATAGTTTATGAAGTTTGATGAGATATTTTCCCTCCCATGGTATTGGTCCATGTAAATAAAATAAGATGACTAAAAAATTTGTTGAGGTATATGAGGAAAAGTTTTTTTTGTTAATGTAGACACTAAAATTTTAGTGGATTTTGGTTTTGACAAATGAACCCATTAAATATGGACCTAATGTTTAATTAAGTTACTTAATTGGCCAAAATTTGGTTCACTTAAATTATTTAATTAGCCCAGATGGTTAAATATAAACGTAATTATTCCTAATAAAATATATTTGAAATAATTCTTTTTAAGGATAATTATTATAATATAACCGGCCCGGCCCAGTTATTATTTTATCTTTATCAGGAGATGACACGTGTCATCATCCTATGGATCCAAGAAGCCTAAATAGAGGCCTGGAGAAAGAAAAAAGGGGTACACAAATTCAGAGTCCAAAAATCCAGAGGGTTCAGAAATTCACACGCAAATTTAAAGTCCAGAAGTTGAGAATTTCAGAGAGAAATACAGAAACTCTCATCCCCAACATCCAAACCTAAAGGCGAAGAACACCAAGCACATCAAATCGTGCCGGTCTTCATCAAATTCCACGGTGATCAATAACAAGCACGATTTCAAGAACGAACTCGTGCAGCCCTTGGATCCAACCAACAACAAAAGGAGATCAAATTAGATGACCATTCTTTTTTATTGAATATTACAAAGGATTGTACTCCACATTCATAACTTAATAAAATCATTATTTTGCCCATATTTTGTTTTTATTTGCAGAACAACAAAATTTGTGTGTACAATTAAGCAACGATCATTTTCTCTCATTATAAGCGCCCTCCCTCTCATCTATCTATAATATCTTTATGTTTATTATTATTATTTTTTGACACATTAAGGAGTGTTGTACTTGAACACGGGCACAATTGAACCAAGTAAAAGTGAACTTGACTCGAGGATATTCAACTGCCCAAGTAAAAAAACAATTGTTACAAATAATGAATAAACTAGTAAATTTAGATGGGAAGCGCAATGGGGAGCTCAACTAGAACACTGGGTAATGCCCCTAGTAGTTAAATTGTTATGTGGTATTGTTTGATTACTCAATTCAGTACTTAATTCTGAATGTATCGAGCGCCTATTCAATTAACTGTGATATTCGAAAACAATAAGCACCACTTTAAATGAGATAAAATTTTAAGTGACATAGACATCCGTACTTATCATTCAATGTTAATGCTTGAAATTCAAAAAAATTCAAAAAAAAAATATATTTAAATTACCACTTAAAAAGTTCAACACTTTAAACTCAAAAATTAAAAAATTAAGTTATAAAATTTTTAATTGTTGATGCATTGTTTGATAAAATTGAAAATTAAGTATTGAAAATTTCAAGTACTAAATTTTAAGCGTTGAATAAATTAATTTGTAAACCTGTTTAATACTCTACTAATTTTAAATGCCGAATTTATTAAGATTGTTTGTTAAATGCAAAAAGTAAAATCTGAATGTTGTATATATTATATTTTTGCCTTAAATATTTTCTACACATAATATTATTATAAAATATAATATATTAAAATATAAACATATATATAAAATAATTAATTTCATCAAAGAAATATATCAATTTAACAATAGATATTAATGTCAAAACTAATTATAAAATTTTCAAAATCAAAATATAAAATGAATAGCTTATGAAAGCAAAATATTTATGAGAAGAAAATTAGAATTCATGCACAAATCATTTGATTTTTATTTCTATGGTAGTTTTTTTTTTTGTTTTTTTTTTTATTTTTTTATGGTAAAGCAAACACACACACACATTTTTGCCCACGCTCGGGCTCGAACCCCTCCCTTCTTCTTTGAAGATGAGGGGGTTTGCATCGTAACAATGGTGAATAAATTTCATTGCATGATTGTTGATTATAAACTTAAGTGAACCATGCCAGTGTCCATTCACAGTATTTTATTTTATTTTTTTCCTAGTTGGAGCTCACACACACTACCTCCACTGAGATTCAAACTCCTGAACTCCCTTTGGGAAGTAGGAGCCTGATACTGATAGGCCACAGGTGACAGTATTGGTTAGTTTTAAATGCATTAATTACTTTGACTTTGTATTTTTATGGGACCTCTACTAACATTAATTTTTAGACAAAAATACCTTTTTAAATTATCTAATGTTTCTTCTTTTTTTTTCTTCTCTCCTCTTTTAATTATGTGTGGTTAGTTATGTGAATGTATTCTAAAAAAGGAAAAAAAAGATAGATAGGATAATTCATTCATAAGAGATGGATGGATTCGAAAAAAATAAAAGGAAGAAGAAAAA
>JAOTQH010281527.1:0-10173 GCA_025631255.1 Cornus kousa
CAACATATCAATACAACAAATCTAATTACCAAATATAATTTAATTAAAAACAAGACAATTAATCTACACACTATAATTAAATAACACAATCACACTTTATATACACACTTAATTTAAATAAAACAAATCATTAAAAAAATAACATAAAAGAAGATAATAATAATTAATCTAAATTGATTAATCCTTTAAATTAGTGGGGTATTACAATATCTGACTGGACACCTAGGGTCCGAAGCACTTCTGTTCCTTGGCGCTAGGCTGAGAGGAAGCTTTGATGAGCCGGACATTTAGGGTCCGAGGCTTTTTGTTCCTCGGCGCTGGGCTTGAGAGGAATTTTGCTGATTTGGACACTTGGGGTCCGAGATGTTTTATTCCTTGGCACTGAGCCTTAGAAATTTTTTGATGATACGGACACTTGGGGTTCGAGCTGTTTTCTTCCTCGGCGCTGAGCCTTTAGAGGAATTTTACTGATTCGGACACTTGGGGTCCGAGCTGTTTTCTTCCTCGGCGCTGAGGCTTAGAGGAATTTTGATGATTCGGACACTTGGGGTCCAAGCTATTTTCTTCCTCGGCGCTGAGGCTTAGAGGAATTATGATGATTCGGACACTTGGGATCCGAGCTATTTTCTTCCTCGGCGCTGAGCCTTAAAGGAATTTTGATGATACGGACACTTGGGGTCCGAGCTGTTTTCTTCCTTGGCGTTGGGCCTTAGAGGAATTTTGATGATTCGGACACTTGGGGTCCGAGCTGTTTTCTTCCTCGGCGCTGAGCCTTTAGAGGAATTTTTTGCTTGAATGACTTATCATGAGGCCGAGGATTAAAAAATAGTAGGAAGCCGCGAGAAAGAATCACCGTGATTGGAATATCTTTCATTCGTTTATTTGATAAACCTTCCTCAATGGAGATTTTCCTCGTGGCATTTTGATGTATTAACATATGCATATATTAAGCTCATATGATTTCTATTTCTAATCACTGTGGGATAAAGATTAGTATTCTTAAAGTGATAGATCATTTATTTGAATTTCACAAAAGGTTTGGTGTAAGGAATGCATCTGGTAATGGGCTGGGCCAGTGTTATTACCAGTAGGCCTTCCTTACACCGTACTCAACTATTTTAACATTCCCATATATAAGGGGATGCAAGTACTACTTTTTTACCGATGTGGGATAAGAACTAAAGCTTATCAAATATGAGTCAGAGACTTGGGCCCCAAAAATTATTGTAAAGAATGTCCGTTGATACCTTTGGTTTAAACATTATTTGGGCTAACTATATGTATTATCAACGGACATCTTTACAATGCACTTGAGTACTGTATCCTCCCTTTATAAAAAGAAATGTGAACAATAATTCTTTTTCGATGTGGAACCAATGTACAAATCAAGAAATAACTATAAAAATTTGCTGTTTTTCTTTTCATAAAAAGGGAAAGTTGAATTAAAATTGTTTTAAAAGAACTGAAATCGTAATTGACAATTGAATTAAAAATTGAACATCGATTCATGTAGGGTACCAGTATGCCCCCACACTTTTTATGAAAAGACAGACATGCATTATCTGCACTTGACTCCCACACCAAATATAAATGTAAGATTTGCCTAATAAAAGTACCTTTTAAGGTGGATGGCATTCCAAGGACGCGCAATTGGACGCCCATTAGCCTCGGCTAGGCGATAAGCTCCTTTTCCAACCACCTCAGTGATTCTATAAGGTCCGGTCCAATTGGGTTCCAACTTCTTGACATGAGTCATCTTTTACTTCATGACCCAATCGCCGACCATAAAACTTCTGTATATGATATGTTTATTATAACTATTACGCAACTGTTGCTGATACGAAGCAAGCCTAACCGCTGCGGCATCTCTTTTTTCTTCCAAAAGATCAAGGCTATGCTCGAGCTGCAGATCATTTCCCCCTTCGAGTAATAGCGACGTCCGAAGGGTTGGGACCACTAGCTCGGTTGGGATGACAACTTCTGTGCCATAGGCCATAGCAAACGGGCTCTCCCGCGTGGGCCGACATGGAGTAGTCCGATACGCCCATAGCACCTGGGGGAGATTCTCATACCACTTTATGTTAAACTTCTCTAGCTTTTTCTTTAAGCAACTAAAAATAGTCCGATTGGTTATTTCAGCTTGCCAATTCCCTTGCGGATGGCTAACTGCAGCCAATTTCTGTACAATTCCATGTTCGGTAAAGAACTTTCTTGTACTCTTATTATCTAAGTTCTTTCCATTGTCCATTATGATGACTTTTGGCACCCCAAACCGGTAAATGATGTTGTTCCAAATGAAGCTCTTTACCTGCTCATGGGTTACACTTGAATAGGCCTCGGCTTCAACCCATTTTGTGAAATAATCCGTAGCCAGTAATACATGTTCTTTTTGCTCTAAAAGCTTAGGTAAAGGGCCCACGACATCAATTCCCCATTGTGCAAATGGCCATGGATTTGCCATTGCATGCAGGTCTTCGGCAGGTTGGTGTTTCATTGGACCATGGCATTGACATTTATCACATCTCCTAGAGTACTCTTCGGCATTCCGAGCCAAGTATGGCCAGAAGTAACCTTGAGTCAGAACTTTATGTGCAAGGGATCTACCCCCAGAGTGGTTGCCATAATCTCTATCATGAATTTGCTTCAGAATTATAAGGGCCTCGGTAGGGCTTAGGCACTTTAGGTAGGGACCCGAAAATGACCTTCGGTATAATTAATTGTTGATGATCACATATTTAGCCACGGCAAGTCTAAGCTTCCTTGCCTTTGCTTTCTCTTCCGGAAGGGTTCCATGCCTAAGGTATGCTTCTATTGAATCAATCCAGTATAGTTCTCTTGGGTTGGCTGGAATCACCATTACTTCTTGCTGAGGGTTTATGCTGGGTTCGTCAAGTACATCAATAGGCACTATCCGAATCAGATCTTCACTTGAAGTAGATGCTGCTGCAGCCAACTGATCTGCTTCGGTATTTGCATCATGAGGTACTTGGTGGAATTCGATTTGATCGAACTTTCAGGCAGCACCTTCTACCTTATCTCTATATGCCTTCATTCGTTCTTCTTTGAGTTAATATTAACCTGTCACTTGATTGATAACAAGTTGTGAATCACTAAAAACTTTCAAACATCGTACCTGTAGTTGACTAGCCACCTGAAGTCCAGCAAGTAGAGCCTCGTATTCAGCCTCATTGTTAGTTGCCGGGAAGTTTAGACGGATTAACTGTTGTAACCTGGTCCCCTCAGGTGTTGAGATAAGGATGCCAACTCCTGCACTTACTTGATTTGAGGAGCCATCCACCCGAAGCTCCCAATGTGGTTCGAGGAGTTCTGATTCTTCGGGTGTGTCCTCGTATTCGAAGAGGAAATCTGCCAGTGCTTGTCCCTTATGTGATACTTTCGGTTCATAGGTTATGTCAAAGGAGCTAAGCTCAATAGCCTATTTGGTAATTCTGCCAGATAAATCTGGCTTAGACAATATAACCCGTATAGGGTAATTGGTGAGCACCACGATGCTGTGAGACTCGAAGTAATGCCGAAGCTTTCTCTTTGCGTAGATTAACGCCAGGATAATCTTCTCTGCCTTTCTGTATCGTGTCTCAGCATCTGTCATTTTCTTACTTGTATAAAAGACTGGTACTGACTCTTTCCTTCTTCTCTGATTAACACCGCACTTGTCGCTATGCTAGAGACTGCCAGATATAGAATAAGAGTCTCACCAGGCTTTGGAGCGGAGAGGATGGGAGGTTCGGCCATGTAATGCTTCAACTAATTAAGAGCTAGTTGCTGCTGAGGTCCCCATATATCTTTATTCTTCGACCTTATTGTATCGAAGAAAGGTTTGCACTTATAGGATACGCGAGATATAAACCGGCTGAGAGCTGTGATCCGACCGGTTAAAACCTGCACTTCTCTGTAGGTTCTTGGTTCTTGATTTTGTATGAGTGCCTTTGCCTAAGCCAGGCTTACCTCTATCCCTCTTTTATTCATAATATGGCCGAGGAACTGAGCTGAAGAGACTGCGAAGGAACACTTCGTAGGATTCAACTTCATGTTGTACCTTTTGAGAGTATCGAAAACTTCTTGAAGGTACTTCGGATGATCCTCCCTCCTCATGCTTTTGACTACCATGTCATCAATGTAAGATTCAACTATTCTTCCTAACAAGTTGTCAAAGATCTTGTTGACAAGTCGCTGGTAAGTTGCCCCGCAATTTTTTAGCCCGTAGGGCATAACCTTGTAGCAGTAAGTGCCTTTCTCCATGATGAAGGTAGTTTTTTCCTCATCTTCGGGATTCATGGGGATTTGATTATATCCCGAGTATGCATCGAGGAATGTAAGTCTTTTGTAACCCGTAGTAGCATCCACCATTTGATCAATCTTGGGTAAAGGAAAACTATCTTTAGGACAAGCCTTATTAAGATTGGTGTAATCTACACAAACTTTCCACTTTCCGTTCTTCTTCTGAACCACCACCACGTTCGAAAGCCATAGTGGGTAATGCACTTCTCGGATGAATCCGGCTTGCAACAGTTTGTTTACTTCTTCAGCTATGATATGATTGCGCTCAGGAGCAAACCTCTTGTGCCTTTGCTTGACTAGTCTGAACTCTGGGTCCACCTTCAGGCTATGGTAAGAGACTGAGGGATCGATCCCTACCATGTCCGAATGATCCCAGGCAAAAGCGTCTGCATTACATCAGATGACACTAGCCAATGATTCTTTTTCCTCGGCTGTACAAGAAGAGCCTATATAAGTGACTTTTTGAGGGTTGCCGAGGATTACTTCTATGGTTCTGAGGGATTCTTCGGTTGGCTTCGCAGCTTCGGCCTCTTTCTCTGCCCAAAGGTACTTGGGCAGAGGATTCTGTAATTGCTATTTAGTTGTTTCTTTGGGTGTTACATCTAACTGAAACGGTTTAGATACCCTATTTGCTTCCGCTTATGACAGTATATTTCATTCTTTTGCTACAACCTAATCTCTCCATAGATTGATAACCTCTTTACCATCCAGAAATAAACATCGCATTACTTGATAAAGGGTGAATGGAACTCCATTCATTCGGTGGATCCAGCCTCTGTCCATAATGAGGTTATATGAAGGATGGATTTCTGTCAGTACAAAATTCTCCTTCAGTGTTCGCTTGGCTGTTGTGACAGACAAATCTACCACACCCAGGGGGTCCACTTTCGTACCATCGAATCCCATTAAGGGACTGGAGGTGGGTCGAATTGATGATGATGGGACTCCGAGCTATTCAAAGACTGTCCTTATGATAATATTTGCATTACTCCCAGGGTCTATCAAGACCCTTTTGATCACGCAGTTTGCCACTAAGAGACAGATGAACAGCAGATCTTCGTGGGGAAATTGAACCCTGGATAGGTCACTACTGCTGAACCCAATACTAATACTGCCCGAGGCGATATTATTGATCGAAGATAATTTTTTAAGCTTGTGTACAGCCCGAGGCGATATTATTGATCGAAGATAATTTTCTAAGCTTGTGTGCTGCCCTCAGTTTGGATCTATAGACTTCCTCCGATTCTTGGTCATCTTTTGACCTGCCATGTATTGCATGAATAACCTTTACTTGACTGCCCTCAACTTTACGAGGGTTGACCTCTCGGGGCTTCACATATTCATTTGTAGTAAGGTAATCCGTTAGTTCACCCCTAGCTATCATGCTTTCTACTTGTCACCTAAGGGGTCTGCAATCATTGGTCGAATGCCCGTAATCTCGATGATAAGCACAATGTTTGCTCTGGTCCCTCTGCTTCAAAGGTTGCTTTATTAGCTGTGCGGCTGTGAACTTCATCTTATTCTCTTGGAAAAGTCAAGCTAAGGTAGTACGGAGAGGCGTGATCGTTTCTTCTGTCCTTTGTCTCTTCATAGGTGAATGAGGTTTTGGCGCTAAAGCGCGCTGGATTTTCTGGACTTTTGGGTTCGGAATTCTCTCCCGAGATTTATTTTCTACTGTGATGAGGGTAGCGTGCTGCGCTCGGTTTGCAACGTTCTCCTCCAGCCATATGTATACCTGGGCCCTAGCATTGAGAGTTTGCATGTCCGGAGGAGAATATTTGACTAGGGAAGTATGAAACTTCATTCCCTGAATCATTGCTAGCTTGAATGTTTCTATAGCAGTTGTAAGATGACAATCCGCTATTTCAGAGGCCTCCATATTGAATCTAGATAGGAAATCTTGCAGCGATTCTCCTTTCTTTTGTTTTATGGTAAATAGACTGGCTATACTCTTCTTTTGTTTCTTATTGCCACAGTATTGTGCTAGGAACATTATGCATAGAGTTTCATAATCCGGGATAGACTTATGTGGCCTGTTCCTGAACCATTCAAGTGCAGCTCCTGTCAGGCTAGTAGGGAAAACTCGGCATAGCCAAGGATCATTACGGTCATCCAGAGCCATCTTCTGGACGTAGTGATCTAGGTGGCGAGAAGGATCACCTGTTCCATCAAACTAAGTAAAGGAGAGCATGGTAAACTTCCTTGGTCTCTCTACATGTAAACTTCGTCAGTGAACAGAGTCTTTACTAGGGAGTTCTTGTGTTCTCTGGCCATCTCGGCTGGTGTTTGAATCTTCAAGAGCTTTTTTTCATCAAAGGCTTCTTGCACACCGGCACCATCTGGGATCCCTTTGGACCATACCGTCACCTTACGGCTAGACTCGGCCTGCTCGTCCTGCATGAGCCGAGGGAAGTTACCCGAGGCAACTACCTCAGTCCTTGTCCTCTGCTGCTGCTGAACCCCACTAAGCTGAGCTTCATTGGGTTGTGCCCAATTGTGTTGGGGCTTGTTGACTGGAGGAGGGATGTTCTGATTAGGGGGCGGTGCTGCGGTATCACCAGGGGGTGGTGGCGGCACCAATTAAGCCACCGCGGTTTGAAGGGTGTTACTCTGTTGTTGAAGTAAGGCAATCTGGGCCACACTAGCCTCGTTTGCTTGGTGAAGTACTTCAAACTGGTGCAGGAATTCTTCTCGCATCTTCTGCATCAACTCTGTTTGTTGATCCACTGAAGATCCTCCGTTCGACATTCTAGATGGTGAGAACAGAATTACTCGAAACAATCGTGGGGATATATTTGAATACGATTCCCACAAACGGCGCTAAAGTGTAGGTGCAAAATTTCGCTCAACCAATAAAGATTGAGAAAAATAAGACAACACACTCAATGAACAATAAAAATAAATAAAAACTGTATATGAAAAAGCGTAGAATTGTTTGATCCCTTTATTAGAGGTCTAAGCCTCTATTTATACACAAAATATTGGTTGAATTATGGTAAGACTCGCATTACTTGTCCTCCAATTCTTTCTATACAGAAATTCTTTACAATTAGAGTTCTTTCCTTTACTTGAATTTCCTTGTACAGTAGTTTCTATTTTTTTTGTACCCTTCATCTAATAGGATTGGACTTCTTTTAAGGGATCTGGGCCATATGTCACTAAGCCCATATGACTTGGATAACGGGCTGGATCTCTTGGTTCGGACCTACGAGATGCTAGATATCAATTAACTGCGCACTTGGGCCAGTTATTAATACCTTTGGGCTGGTAATGATCTCGAACTGGGCCTTAAGCAAGATAGGCTTCTGATATCTCATTATGGGTGTTGAGGTGGCCTTAAGCAAGATGGGCTTTTGATATCTCATTTCGGTGATGAGGTGTATGATTCTCATTGGAGGGGGATTTTTCCCTCCACACTTTCCCATTTCAATTTGATATGAATGCGCTTTATATATATATATATATATATATATGTTTTTATTTTATTTTTCTCAGTGATTAATAAAATTTCAGCAAAAGTTGTATTTAGAAGATTATGCTATGTTTGGAAGTGGAGGTAGTGGTGTTCATTTGATTCGTCAATATGTGAAATCGATTCGATTCGTGCGGATTGAATTGATTTTTTAGTCTCATAGTCCAGTTATAGATTGATATATAAGGAATTCATAATCTATGGATCGATTAACGAATTAAATTTATATATAAAAAATACATATTTACACTCTTTCTATTTTATTAATTCTTTTATTATTTTTAGTTGTACTGACTTTTAAACCTAAACGTATACCTACTAAATTTTATTTTCAAAAGACCTATTAAGTCTTACTAATGGTTAAAAATTCATCTATTAAGTAATGATTAAAAATAATAATATTGAGCTATTTGAAAAAAGACCAATCCATGAAACCAATTTGATTAGATTCCTAAAATAACAGATCGAATCAAATTAAGTTTAATGTCTAATTCGATTCAATCCGTGGTCACCCCTATGTGGAGGCATGAAGGCTTGATGCTTCGAGTATGCCTCTTAGAGGTAGATCCTCTGCCATACAGTGCACCAAATTGTACAGCAGATGATCACGTTCATATCTCTTATGTCTACTCAAGTCAAGAAAGTCTGTTATCAATGCTCTTTTTATTTATTTTTTTCACTTTTGTATGTGGTCCTAATATTTATTAGTATACCTCTAAGTATGTCCAGTTCTTTATGTACGTGGTACTTACCAAAAAAAAGGTTGCATTGTTCCAACCATTGGAGGGTTATTATCATAAAGTAATGTAATTGACATTAATACATGAGAGTTAGGCCTTGCTTTTACTTCTTATATATACGGATAATAAATCCACTAAAGTGACTTTGATGTAATAGGAGTTAAAACATTTGCAAGTTGTTCATTGAGGATCATGCATGGTTACTATGTACCTACACATTTAGTTAATTTATATATGATATACTACATATATGCATAATGTATGTATATATGTGTATATACTATAGTACGTATAGTATATTACATCATGTCGTTTTTACGGAATTGAAGTTGTTTACAACATAACGAGAGAGAGACTCCGGCATCATTCCATGAAGGTGAAACTGAGATTTGTCTATGGCTAACAAATACTATTATCTTCTTAATTAAAAAAAGAAAAAAAAAATACAAATATTGTACTACTGAGTTGTTGTTTTGGATTTGGCTGAGCAGAGTGTTAATTTAATTTCCAACTTGGGGTTAATTAATTCCACAAATTTTATTGTTCGTTTTCCGAACCTAGAGAAGCTCTGTCAAAAAGGTTATAATTTGAAATTATGTACAATCGATATTGCTAGGAGAGCAATGCAGGCATTTTTTCAAGGCAGGTGGGGGGTTCCATGTGTTTGTTGGGTGGTGATCATGACAATTGGGAATGATCACCTCCAAATAAAAATTAATACAGGTTGATGGCGACCGAAATCGTCTCCAGTGGAACAAGAGACCTATTCCCTCCGATTCTTACTGTTCATGCACTATTGTGACAGTAAAAATGGCCAAACAATGATTTTGGGTAAAAAAAAATGTGTATATATATATATATATATACACACACACATATACCAAATTGAAATTATACCTATTTAAACTCAGATTTAAGTACCAAATTGAAAATTCCAAAACAGATTTAGTGCATCTTCTTAATCTTCTTTCTTCTTGTCTCCCAAAATATAGAAATTAATAAATTTCTCTTCCAAACAAAGTCTCGAACTCTGTTTTACTTAATTTTTTTCTTTCCAAATTTACAATTTTTTTCCAAATGTTTGATTGAACGTCGGAGAAGACGAATCTATAGCGTCTCTTCTTAATTTTCTTTCTTCTTCTCTCCCAAAACATAGAAAGAAATAAATTCATCTTCCCAAAAAAAGTCTCAACTTTCCTTAATTTTATTCTTTCAAAATTTACAATTTCTGTCCAAAGGTTTGATTGAACGTAGGACAAGATGAAGCTACAATGTCCTGTGTTTGATTGAACGCTAAGGAAGACAAAGCTACAGCATACTCGTTTTGTAAGTGAATTTGTGAATAGTATGACATTGTGTTTCATTAGTTTTGTTTTGTTATTCTTGAAGTGTTATTAAATTGTGAAAAATATATTAATAAATTATGAAAAAGTTGTTATATTCTGTATTATATGTTATGTTTTAAACTTCCAATTTAAGATGTTAGAATAAAATTCCCATTGTATTCCTGTAAAGCAGTGTTTTATTTGTGATAAATACTACAATATATTTGGGATATTCTATATAATAAGAAATGGAGGTTTTGCACTTCCAATTTAATATGGTAGAATAAATTTTCCATTGTATGAAATGTAAGTTTCCATTGAGAGTTATGATTGTTCA
>JAOTQH010281538.1:0-10173 GCA_025631255.1 Cornus kousa
GGCATAGAGAGAGGACATATTATTGTTAAAATTATTAATTAATTATGTACTCTCTAATTCCCAATTTAGTTGTCTATCTTTCCTTTTTGAGTTGTCCCAAAATACTCGTCGCACTTACCAAGTTTAAACAACATATTTCACATATTTCCATAAAATACCTTTAAATTTTTTTAAAATTTCAAACTTGATTATATATATATATATATATATATATATATATATTTAAACTTGAAAGGTCAGCTTTGTAATTTTTAAAAGTGACAATACAATAATTATATGTCCCTTTAAAAAAGTTACTCTTCAAAAAGGACATCTAATATGGGACAGAGAGAGTACATGCTTATACAATTGATATCTTCGGTTCAGCATTAATAGATTTGGAGAGTTAAAAAGTTCATGTCCTTTTGTTTTGATATCTCGGATAGAGTACTAGAACAGAAAAGATCTTCCATAGAGGATTATTGGGAAAGGCTTTACTTGGTATTTTTATGGGGATTCTATCTATGGCTGCAGGATCCCTATTCAAGATCTTAGAGTTATCGTTACACACACATGTTTATACAGTTGATGTGTCTGTTCAGTGTCTGTAAATTTGGAGAGTTAAGAGTTCATGTCCATTTTTTTACCCTTCCATTTAACTCCCCTTTTATAGTATTTTCACTTAGGATCCGATCATCTCGCATAGACATGACATATTGTTAGAATTACAATTAAAATAGAATTGGTTAGGATTACACTCCACAGAATCATATTTTATTTTTAAAGAGTTCAACCACTTTATGAATGTTGGAAAATTTGTTGGGGCTAGTTTTTGAAAAACATGTGAGATTACAAAGGAATGAACTAATAAAGAATTCGGCGAGGATGGTAAACTGGCTTGCTTGGGCAGCTTAGGATAGGTGAATAAATAGAATGCATTTGGCAACGGTTTTAAGGGGATAAAGTCATCTTCTGTAGAATTGAGTTCAGCCAAGTTATCTCCAAGCAGAAAACAGTATATTGTTTAGTTACAAGAGATTGCTGAAATTTGGGTGACCTTTTTTTCTGAATGGATGTGTGACCATTTAGTGCCTCTATGCGATAAGTTCAGTTGCATATTGGTACACATGTTTTGAGGTATACTGGAAATTTAAGCAGCCATCAGCAGTCATCCATTGGGCAAATCCAGCCTCTACAAAATAGGTCACAGTCACACTAACTTTAATCGACTCGAAGATAGTACATAAAAGCTTTTAAAAAAACATTTGGAATAAAAAGGAAAACAGTCATGTCTTCTTCTGAGAGTATGGAGCATTTTTACTTGAAAAAAGGGTAAAATTTTTGGTACTGTTTTGGTCGAACTTTGATATCTTCGTTGCGATACTAAGTCTAATGTCTGTTGAAACAACATTAAGCAGCATTGCATTACACCTGGTTTGTTCATCAGTTGATCATCTTTGGCTAGACCTTTTTCCCCCCTCTTTTTTTGACTTCTTATGGTGACCATTATTTGGTGCAATAATAAAAGCTTGGGCTTACAAGCTTGCAGAACCGAGTTCGAGTCTTAGAGCAGTCACTTTGTCCTAGCACTACACATAGGCAAGATAGGGCAGATAAGCATTGATGAAGATCCGCAAAGCATACTTTTTCCCTGGTTAAAAAAGTCACTTTAATTGGTCCTGTTTAAATTCCGAGGTTTCTCAATGCAGATTTTGTGGGGAGGGTTGATAAAAAAAATGAGGACAACGACAAGCGCAGCACCTGTCTTCTTTTTTGTGGACCTCATTTCCCTGCTTCACAAAATTATACGAGAGAATATTTACAAAAGTATCCATTTATCCAGGTATTTCTCTTTGCTGCATCTTTTTGGGGTTTTATAACTTGGGTTTAATATTTTTCTAAACTGAATAAGCAACACTCATATGTTCAGAAAAATAAGTTGCATTACTTAGAAGTTTTATTGGATAAGTATCCTTGCCAATATTTTGAATTGTAATTTTGCTAGTGATCTTTGTTGAAGGAGCTTAACTAAAATTTGGTCCTTCTAATATATATATTGGAGAATTAGTTACAATGCTCAAGTTCTGATCATGGTTTTCATGGCTTAACATGTTGTCTTTGTGGGAGATATTATATTTTTTAAAATGGGAAATTTGGTGACAACTACAGATTAGTTAAGTGTCTTGCATATACAGGGTTCAGATTTGCAGATTGTATGATTCGCACGCCTTCCATTTGCATCCTATCTCCTCATTTCATTTGCTCAAGGATTACGAAGTACTCTTAATTTCTATGTACTCTATTTGATTAATTATCTTTTATGTTGAGAATACACACTACAACATACTTATTTTGTTTGGCCAATTTCTCTGAAATCTGAAACTTGGTTTATAGAAAGTAGCAGCTTCTTGGAACTAAATAATTTTCCCACAATTTTACCATATGTTTCCATATACTGCCCTTCTTTCAACTGTTGAATTAGTGTTTGTGTCTTAATTTTTAGTCTTGTTTGCTTCTTCTAAAACTTTGAACTACTATGTATTACCATGCTGTTTTAGTCCCTGGTTATCCACTAAAAAATTATCATAAATCACTGTTAATTCCAGATTGTTGATGATTTTTTATCGGATAAGAATCGTTGTAAATAAATCTTCTTTGTGTAAGGGATTGCCCTTGGTATGGTTCATCTACTGAGCAGTTGTTGTATCTTCTATTTTGTAGGTTGATGACGTTCCACTGGATGTTGTGCCTGATGTTATTGACAATTATGATATTTGTATAGTGAAAAGTATGCGACTTAGTTCAGATCTTATTTCTCGTGCAAACAAGATGAAGCTTATTATGCAGTATGGTGTTGGGCTAGAAGGTCAATTTTCTTTGTTGATTGATTACCGCGACATAAAGATTTTATAATTGCTTTTTGACAACTACATTGTGCCATTTGTATTCTGTGCATGTTCTTTTATTTATTTTATATTTTATTTCGATCCTTTGTCATTCATCTTTACATTAAGGTGTCGATATCAATGCTGCTACAAAGCATGGAATCAAGGTTGCTAGAATTCCAGGTGGTGATTCTGGAAATGCAGCTTCATGTGCCGAAATGGCCATATATCTAACGTTGGGCCTTCTGCGTAAGCAAGTTAGTCAATCTTGATCTAGAAATGTAGAATCAATTTGCATTTCTAATTCTAAATTCCCCTACAAGTTACCAATTTTCCTACACTATATGCTGAATTTAAATTTCTTAATTCTATGCTACAAAAAAAATAGGTACGTAATGTATTCTGAACCAAATTCAAAATAAGGTTGAATTGATCAACATGTATTTTTCTGTGCAATCGTCTGGATGACATGTTGCAGATTCTCCTCTCGTAAATGAGATTCACATGGTGAAGTTTACTGATGCAAAGTTTAAAATTTTAACAAACCTATATATGGTGGTCTGATTTTTCACTTTATCTTCCAGTCTTTCTTAAAAATTCATGAGTGAGCTTCTTTACTGATTTGGCAACAACTTAACTAGAATCAAGATTTAGCTTCTGGATAGAAGTTCTTTTAGTGTGTATGGTGAACTTCTATTAATCAGCCGATTATGTCATACATGAGAGAGAAGCTATAAAAATTATATGACTTTGGATTTTCTAATTATCAATTAGATGCCTCACTGAACATAAAAAGTTCTGTTCACAAAAGCAGAGACAGCTGTCTTTGCATAACTTTTTAATACTACTTACAACACCTCAACTTAGCATCATAGAATTAGCTAAGCAGGTGACATTAGTAGCTTCAATTATAGAAGATGATATAGTAGTTAAACAGCCAGTCAATTAGTTTTTCGAAGGCAGTGTCTGAAATTGACCTGAAGTGAGTTATTGTTTTTAAGTGGGTTTTGCAATGATCCACAGATGCTATCTTTTGCCTTTTCCCCCTGAAATCTTCTTCTTCTTCTTCTTCTTCTTATTCTTCTTTTTTTTTTTTTTCCTCTGAATCTTTCCGAGTTATTTTCATAAGGTGTACGTTTATCAAAGGGTTAGTTTTATTCAGGGACTTTGATGCTCAAAATACCTCTATTTGTCTGCCTTGTCTCGTTCAACCCTAGGATTACTAGATAGCATTTGGAGGAGCTTTGTAATGCTTAAAGTCCTTTCATAATAAAGTCTTACGAGAATTGCTTCGTTGTAAGGAATTGAGAATAGGCATTTGGTGAACGCCACTATTGAGAGGTCCTTTTATCTGAAAAAGTTATTGTATTCACATGCTATGCATTTGGTGGCAAAACGACCATAATCCTTTTGCTACTAAAATAACTGCTAGTTTACAATAATACCCTTACATTCATTCATTTAATGTTTTCATACATTACATTTGATACATATATAACATCATATTAGCACCAGTTTTCTCATCCAAATATATATATATATATATATATATATATAATATAATATTTATAATTTGAAATTTAAAATATAAAAAATTTAAATATCACAATGATATGATGTGAACATGCACCAACAGGCCAGTGGCCTAACGGTATTAGTCTTTTACCTCCCAAAGGGAGGAAAGAGGTTCAAGTCTCAGAAGAGACAAGTGTGTGTGAGTACCAACTAGGAAAAAAAAAAAATGATGTGAACGTACCAAATTGTATCAAGATTGTAACTACTAAATTCAAAATAAACAATAATTGAAAACATAAAAACTTCTTGTAACAGAGACGCAGCCTGAGCTTGCTGCTCCGACCAGTCATCGGAGTTATCAACTCTGGTGAAATCCTCTGCTACTTTCCTTGGTGTTTTCTTTTTTCTCTTTGGTTATGCGTTCGTTTTTGGAGGTTGCTAGACTACCTCGTTTGTTTCAGGGTGGTTCTGCGAGATCAGCTTCTACGTACAGAGGTTGTTCAATTTTCTTGGATGATGACTCGGTTGGCAAGAGAAGAGAAGAGAAGATTTAAAGTCTTGTTTGGTGGGGAAATTTGACAAAGAAGTGGGAGATCGAGCTCAAATTACAGCTTGGGCCTCACGCACTTGGAAGGTCTCGCCGGCTGTGGTTGTTTCGCCTTTACCAGACTCTTTGCTCCTCTTTCGTTTCCCATCTTCGGCAGAGGCAGAGAGTGTGCTTAAGGGGGGACGGCGTGACTGGGGGAAGGCCACCCTTCTTGTGGACTCATGGAGTTTTAGGGCAGGGTGCTCCGAGGTGTTGAAAGAGCAAGGGCTGAAGAAAGTGACGTTGTACGGCCTCCCTCTTCACCTCTGGAGTTATGCTCTATTTGTGACGGTTGGAGATTTGTGTAGAGGTTTCATTTGGGTGGATGCTGATGAGTCCTTTGACGCTGAAAGGGTTCACATCACAGTGTCAAACGCCGTGCTTGCCTGCCATTCATTTTCGTTCATGATGATCGTCTTTGCTATAAGGTGGCTATTTGGGAGGAATCGCCTCCACAGCTTGTTCCTACGATGGACAGTTTAGAAGGGGGCGATGGCTTTCACTAGCTGAAGGAGGCAGAGTGGTTGAGATGGGTTTCCATAAGTAATAAAGGAATGGATGAGTTTCAGAGATGGAAGGAGTGGAGGGATCAACTTTGGGATCGAAACACAGTGTACTTCAGACGTTTTTTCACTCAACGAAGGAAGGAAAGCTCTTCTTTTTCGTCGAATGGTGGCCGAAATGTTCAGAGGGGTGGAGGTTTTGGCCGTCAGGCGTTGTTGCAGAGATGGGGTAGGAGCTTTCAACGAGGTGGGTTGCACGCGCTTTCAACGCATGGGAGGGGGAGAAAAGGCGACCCAACACGTGGTTGGTGCAGAAGCAAGGTCCGTTCAAATTAGGATACAGCTGTATCCAATTTGAATTCAAACCAGTGGGCGAGAAATGTTAAGATTGGTTCAAGTGTGGATGGGTTTCTTTTGGGCTAGCGAATGGGGCCAGGGCTGTGAGGGGCCACATTTCTTTTCCTTGCGGGCCGATTTCTGGGCCTAATGTTAGCAATGGGCATGAATCATTGTTGTGTGGTCTTCGATGTGATAAGACGACCCAATTAAATGAAGCTGATTGCTCGATAGGTCCTTCTGTTGAGTTGGGCCGTGGGTCTTTGGTTGGGCCAGTTTCTGAGTTTGGTGGTTCTAAGCCTTTATGTTTTGGACCTGAGGTGGCTAATTGTTTTGGACCTCTCTCTGTTTATTTTGTTGGTCCATCGCCCTAGTAGCCTATTTCGCCTCTTCTCAATGGTGGACGGCGTGTCAAGAGGCCACTGCAAGGGCACCGTCTGAAAGCTAAGAGGCTTCTTCTCCCTGCCATTCTACGAAATTGGACTCAGAAAGAGAAACAAAAATGGGTTCCATGTGCTGACTTTGATCCGGTTAAGACTGTCCCTTTGCAAAGCTCCCCCCCTTTTGCTCCTTCTTCTGCTCCCCTTCTCCATCTTCAAGAGTGTTGAGGAAGCCCTCGGAGAGGATGAAACCTGTTTCTTCTGTTTCCAGGAACCTTTCCTCGGTTTTTGAGGATGGGTTGGAGTGTGGATTGGAGGGCTTGCTTGGGAGTAATCAGGTTGATGGGGTGAGACACCCGAGGTCTGTGGTTCGAAAGGGTGAGAGTGTTACATTTTGTGTGGGGAGAGATGTTCAGATTTGTCTTGACAATGCTACTACTACTGTGTTTTTGAATGAGTTGCGGGCTCATCTTGTCTTGAAAGGCTTTCAAAATGAGCCGAGTAGTCCTTCGTCTGAAGAGGTTTTTGGGACTCCACTGGCTTGCTGCTCTCCATCTTCATTTCTTGAGGATGGGGAGGATGGGTTGTGTTCTTCTCTCAATGGGGATTTGGGGATGAGACAGTGGAATGGATGTGAGACTGACTTTGATTTATTTGCCCTTTTGGCTATTGTTAGACCGAATAGGGAGTTTAAGGTGGGGGCTGGTTGTAAGGCAGGTGTGGCTATTATGGAGGGGGATTGGGTGAGGAAAAAGGAAGTTGAGGTTGGTTCCCTTTTGGGAGTTTCTTTCGAGGGTAGGTTGGAGGAGGCGACAAGTTTGTTTCTGGATGTTCTTAATTCTTAGTTTGTTGATAGTATGGGAAGTGGGGAGTAGGGGAAGTTTCCGGTGGGGATGGATGAGAAGGGTTTACCGAGCATGGATGAGAGGGGTTTACCGAGACCCTTGGCTCTTGTCACTTATGAAATGAGGAGTAGGGGGTCTAGGGAGAGGGTTAGGGGAGGGAGGGGAGATACAATCAACTCAAGTGTTTCCCTATGAAGCTACGAATTCTATCATGGAAGGTCAAGGGCCTCAATGACTCGGTTAGAAGGAAAGTTGTGAAGTCGGTGATTCGTAAAGGGGGTGGTCATGTTGTGCGTCTGCAAGAAACCAAGATTGCTTCAATTACGGACTTGATTGTGCGAAGCTTGGGGGGGGGGGGGAGTGGAGATTTGTGGAGTGGATTGCTTTGGATGTGGTTGGTTCTTCGGGCGGTATCCTTATTATGTGGGATAACCGGTGGGTCTCGACTCTTCGGGGGGGTGGAGGTGTGACGGTCTCAACTCTGCCGGATTCTTTATTGCTTTTCCGGTTTCCCTCATCTACAGAAGCCTCTCGTGTTCTTAAGGGGGATCGCCGTGACTGGGGAACGGCATCTCTTTGTTTGGAGGCTTGGAGCTTTAGGGTAAGGTGCTCGGAAGTGTTGAAAGAGAAGGGGCTGAAGAAGGTGACGCTGTACGGTCTTCCTCTCCACCTTTGGTGTAATGCTTTGTTCGTGACAATAGGTGATCTTTGTGGTAGGTTTATTTGGGTGGAAGTTGATGAAGCTTTGGACGCTGAAGAGTCCGTATTACCATCGTTGATGGTCGGGTTGGCCCTCCGTTTGTGTTCATTCACGATGATCAGTTTTGCTATAAGGTGTTTATTTGGGAGGAGAAGCCTCCTGAGCTTGTTCCAACGACATATAGCTTGGAAGGTGGTGATGGTTCGCACTTGCTTAAGTAGAAAGAATGGTTGCGGTGGGAATCCATGGGGAAAAAAGAATGGTAGAATTCCAGGTATGGAAAGAATGGAGAGACGCGCTTTGGATTCGTAATTCGGAGTGCTTTAAACGGATCTTCAATCAGAAGCGGAAGGAAGGGCCTCCTTTTTTTGCAGAATCGCCGTCGGAATGATGGGTTTTGGATGATGCAGTGGGGCGGAGGTCTCACCGGAATTGGTCGTCAGCCTTTTGTGCAGTAGCGGGATCAAACAAGACGAAGCGGTGGTTTCCACGCACATCAGTCGCGTGGGAGGGGGAGGTTTTCAGAGCGTCCACGTGGTTGGCGCTCAGGATTTGTCCGTTCCCAATGGAGAACAGCTGTCCCCACGGTCAATTCAAATATCACTTCAAATTTGGCTTCCCATTCAGTTGGGCTTGATGGAGGGCTTGGTAACGAGGCTCCTGTTTCTTACAATGGTGGGCTTGAGTCTATTGGGCCGCTTGTTGGGCCTGAAAGGCCTATTTCAGTTTCTAAGAGGCCTATTTCTGTTTCTTTGGGATCTGAATGTGATGTGCAAATTCCTTGTGCTGTGGTTGGTGGGTCGAGCGCCCAATCTTCTAAAGAAGTTAATGTTGACGGGTCTGCGGGATTAAAAAGTGGGCCGAGTTGTGGATCTGGGCTGGTGTCTAATAGGTTTGAGCCCTTGTCCTCCTTGGGAGATGATAGAGCTCCTTGTGTTGCTGGTTCGATGATAACGAGAATTAAGGTTGATTGGCGAGTGAAGGATCCGGTGTTGAGACGTAGGTTGCCGACAAAAAAGGTTATCCTTCCCGCTTTTCGTAAGAAATGGTCACAAAAGGATAAGCAAAAATGGGTGGCATCTTCGCAGTCCGGTTTTGAATCGGATATGTTTTCAGTTCCTTCTGGTTCTTCTCCTAATAAACCGTGCTCCTTTTCTACTTCTTCTCCTTTTTTGGGGGGGTCGATGACTTCTTTGGGACGGGAGAAGGGTGGGACAACTACTGTTTCGTACTCTAAAGCATCGGAGGGTGAGAGGGACTCCATTCTTGCGGATAGACAGGATGGTGATTCTGGGTTTAGACTTGGTTTCTCTCGGCGATGTGAAGGCTTGTGTGAGGGAGTTACAGTTTGCGTAGGTCAGGATGTGAAGGTAAAGCTTGATGATGATACGGCTGTTGTTCTGTTGAAGGAGATACGGGACCATTTGGCGTCAAAAGGTTTTCTTGGTGATTCAGGAGGAGTTTTGACATAGGAGGAGCCTATTTCGCAGTTTTGCTCGCATTCCTCTTCTGTTCTTGATGATTGGGAGGGAGCTGCAGGTTCTTATCTGGATGGGGACTCGGGCATGATTCCATGGGAAGATTTGGAACAAGCAGTGAATTTGGCTATTCCTTTGGCTGTTGTTCCACCTAGGGGAAATTGAGTTAGCGACTCGAATGATGTTGGAGTGAATGATCTTGAGGAGGAGTGGGTGAGGGAGAAGGGATTGGAAGTGGGTCCTTTGTTGGGGGTTTCTTTTGAGGGTAGAGTGGATGAGGCATTGTGTTTGTTTAATGATGTTCTCAATTCTCATTTTCAGGAAAAAGTAGGTGGTAAGATAGGGTTGTAGGAGGAGAGAGGGGAGACGGTGATGCAAAGTCCCAATGATTTTATCACGTATGAAAGGAGAAATAGGGGTCCAGATCAGGAGGGAGAGGTGGTGGAAGGAAGGGAGGGTTTGCTATCTCAAGTGTTTCCCTATGAAGTTACAAATTCTTTCATGGAATGTCCGGGGTCTCAATGACCCGGTTAGGAGGAAAGTGGTGAAGTCAGTTATTCGTAAAGGTCGGGGTCATGTGGTGTGTCTCCAAGAGACCAAACTTGCTTTGATGTCTGATAGGATTGTGAGGAGTCTTTGGGGTGGGAGATTTGTGGAGTGGATTGCTTTGGATGCTATTGGTTCCTCGGGGGGCATCTTGATCATGTGGGATAACAGAGAGGTGTCTAAAGTGGAGGCTCAGGTTGGGCGCTTCTCTGTTTCTTGTGTTCTTGCTTTGGTTGAGGATGGTTTTAATTGGGTCTTTTTGGGTGTTTATGGTCCTTCGGAGGATGGTGTGCACCACTTGCTTTGGGAGGAGTTGGGAGAGATTAGAAGTCGATTGTGTTTGTAATGATGATAGGTGAATACTCCGAGAGAAAGAGAAGAAGAAATTCTCTTATTCTGTAATTAGAAATTGTACAGAAA
>JAOTQH010281549.1:0-10173 GCA_025631255.1 Cornus kousa
ACTGCATAAATAAATAAAGTATTAAAGATACATATTTCGATCTGTGATAGGCAATGTGTAAAAACTAATTGATGTCTCTTGACACATAAACATTATACGTGTTATTTCATTAGCGTACATCTTGATAGTATATACGCACTTTTATACAGACAGATAGAGGACCAATTTTCTTTTTACTAATCTTAATTCCACTTTTCATCAAAATAAGAAATAAATAGAAAAACATTTTCCAATAATTAATTATCATAAAGGTAATTTATATCACTAATTAATTAAATATATCGCATGTCCAAATCATGTGGGTCACATAATTAATAAATAATCTTACACAACCCTCCTCTTTATTTTGGTTCTCGATAACGGTTTTTTATTCTCTTTCAAGATTATTTAGCGAAAAATTAGTCATTCATCGTTGCAATCTTATTTAAATTCTTTTATTTCATTCACTTTTATTTTTTTATTTTTTAAAAATTAAATATTTCAAATATATATATATATATATTTGTAAAAATATTACAAGTATTTAATTAAGTGACATGCGTTGATTACATATACTAGCCAATCCAATTGGTGCTTCAACCTTTCATTTACATTTACCATACTAAATGCTCAATAGTCCAACTCGTACAAGTCCCTCCTCCATAAAGGAGGCATGGGCGAGAGAAGATCGTTATCACGAACGAAGGATGAAGGTTTTTCTTAACTTCTTTCAACTATTAATTCCTTATCTAATAATAATATCATTTTTTTTAATAATTATTCAGTGTATGTGATAGACTAAATTTGCCGGACAATAAATTATAAAATGCTCTAAGAAAGCCCCAAGGAAGGCACGTTATAGAACAGATTTAGCTTAGATTGTGCCTTGTTTGTACTAAAAATTGGTCCATGAAGATGAGCGCCCAAATTAGCCTTGAAATAATACAGCTTTGGAGTTTAGGCCCATTGTGTAATTACCATCCCGCAAACGATTCAAATACATATTTGTGGGTTATGGTTTGTTATTGGGCCTGAATTGATTTATAAACAGGTACATCATTCCTAAACTAAAAATAGATGAGAGAATAGATAATTTTTATTTTTTTTTTCAATAATATGGGATATTCGAGCCTTTGCCCCCAACTAATTCTTGATAATTCAGGAATGGCATCTCCCCACTTTGGGCCGGATAAATCACTAAGTATAACAACCAAAGCGTGGCCCTAAATAATGTAAGGTCTTAGTGAAAATTAAACCCCTAATGCTAGGAAGTCACTAAAGTCCCAAGTTTTTTTTTTTTGTTTTTTGAATTCCAAGTAATTTTGATTAGCCAGAACTTCTTTTACCTTTCTACAGATCTACTACACACAAGGGGGCAAAAAATGCATATATTTCAACAATAATTCCAACTTTTTTTTAGAAAAGATATCTTAGTCATTATTATAAAACGATATGCTACTTATATTAGATATTGATATAGGCAATTCACCAATAGACCCTATACATCTCTATATTATTTTTATTATTAAAAGTAGAAGGGGGGTCAAGAATTTCAAATCATCAACGTCTATAAATAAATCGATAAAAATAAATTACCAATAAAACTACAAACATAAGTTACCAATTAAAAATTACAAAAAATGAAATAAGTTAACAATAATGATGGAAACATAAGTTATCAATTAAAAGTTAAGAATGTGTATATATTTTTGTGTAAATTTGAAGTGTCAGAGTAGATTTACACAAAAAAATTGTATAATCTATTTTTAGCTCTAACGGTTGTTTTATACTGTGTTAAAAAAATATCATCCAATAACAACTAATCACGTGTCATACTCAAGACCCTACATAACTTTTACAAACTTACTTGATTCATTTACTTCTTCGCCATTAAACCTCACGTCTCACTCCTCCCTCAATTAGGAAAAAAGAAATAATTTCTCCCTATATTGCACTTTCAACAAAAACAAAAAATATGTAAGAACGATTGAATTGATTAATTACCAAAAAAGAAAAAGAAAAAGAAAAAATAATTTCTATAATTGTATCAAACAGTGATTAAAATATATATATCTAACATATTTATCTCATTAGAATATAATGTAAAAGGATAAAAAAATCTATAAAAAAATCCTAGAATCTATTGCGATGATTACAAAAGATATAAGAATCAAACTATTTTTATTAAAAAAGAAAAAAATAAATAAAAGATGGTCAAATAGTTCTTACCTTACTTCCAGTTGCAAATTCTTCTAAAAGTGGAAAACAAAGGGAGTAAAGAAATGAGAGAAAAGAAAGAGAACCGCAAGTGGAAAAAGGGGAGGAGAAAGAAAATATGTTTACATGACTGTGTAAAATACACACCCCTTTTACACATGGATGATGTAGGAATATATCTTAGCAGATTGCTGGAGATGAAAAAATTACAAATTATATGTTGCAGTGTTAATTTTACACAAAAGAATTTTTTAACAAACCGCTGCTCTCTAACAATTAAAATATAAACATAAGTTATTAATTAAAAGTTCCAAATTAAAGTATAAAACATATTAAGTTAACAATTAAAATACAAAATAAGTTAAATTTTAAAATACAAAAATAAAATAAATAGAATAAAATAAAATTGATCATCATTATCTATAAATAAATCTATTTGTCTATCTATACTATCATATTATATTATATACTAATTAAAATACAAGCATAAATTATCAATTAAAATACAAACATAAAATAAAATAAAATTGGTCATCATTATCTATAAATAAATCTATCCATCTATATGCTATTATATCATTATTAGGGGGGGACTTTCTCGTGCGAAGTAGTCAAGGGAGATCTCCATTTCATCACAGGCGGAGAAAGAAAAAGCAGTTTTTGCCGGTGGTGATACCGGATTCCAGAGTACAAATAAATTTATCTATCTATACTATTATATTATATTTTATACCAATTATATCAATTAAAATACAGACATAAAATAAATAGAATAAAATAAAATTAGTCATCAGTATCTATAAATCTATCTGACTATACTAATAATCATATTATTGTAAAGCAAAAGTCTTTGGTGTTATTTGTTTAGCACTCTTTTATAGCTCACCTATGAATAGGGTAGAGATGGTTATTTGTAAATACGAGAGCTCATAATAAAAGGTGATATAATCTTTTGGATTTTGTGTGTACGTCGTCGTGGATGTAAGCCCTAATGGTTGAATTATGTTATAACATTATATTCGCGTGTTAAAATATGTAAAAGATTGAAGAAAGAAATAAGATAAAATAACACGCGAATATAAAGTGGTTAAGCCACTAGGGTTTACATCTAAACGGCTACATCACTTTTTATTATAAACCCTCTTAATCGTGTTTACAAATACCTAACTCTATTTATAGGCTACATCACTTTTTATTATGAACCCTCTTAATCGTGTTTACAAATACCTAACTCTATTTATAGGTGAGTTAAAAAAGAGTTGTAAACAAATAATAGCAAAGACTTGTTTTACAAGAATATGATTATAAATGAAAGACTTCAAAGAAAGTCAAAAGACAAATATAGTTAACAATCAATCAATCCTATTAGGAAAAACTTGTTACTCTGTAGTAACCACCAACACAACCAGAGCAACTGCCCCAACACCAAAGTTACAACTACCAACACCACTAGGTCAACCACCAATTGCTGCACCACCACCAAAAGTACAACCACCAACACCACCAAGTAAACAACTACTTGTTGCACCACCACCAAAATTGCAACCACCAACACCACTGGATTAGCCACCACTTGCTGCACCACCACCAAAATGGGGACCAACAACACCACTTCTTACAATACCTACACCAAACTATTCAATCCCACCACCACCAACAAATGTTTAAAATGTGTGTGTCTCTTGGTGGTTTATTCTTCTTGACATTCCTTGCAGTTGGCCTCTTCTATTTAGCTAAGAAGAAGAAGAAGCCTATACTGGTCCCAACAGCAGCTGCTTGTGGTGGGTGGTGGGGGAGCAACCTGTTTGTCCCAAGGAGCTGCCGCTGCCGCCGTGTGCTGAAAAAATTGAGGTTGTGGCAATAATGGTTGAGGAGGACTATGGAAAGTGGTAGTGGTGTTGGAAGGTGGCGGTGCTGGCATTGGTGAAAGGTGGCGGCTGTGGTGGTGGTAGAAGACGGCAGTGGTGTTGGTGGAAGGCGGTGGCAGTAGTGCGGTGGTGGTGATGGAAGGAGATAGTACGTGGTGTAGGTGGTGATGGTGGAAGGCAGTGGAGGTAGCGGTGGTGGAAGGTAATGACAGTGGTGACATCAGTGGTAATGGTGGTGTAAGGCGATAATGATGGTGGCATTGGAAGGAAGTGGCGATCAAAGGCGATAGCGGTGGTGGAAGGTGGTAATGATGGTGAAAGGCGATGGCAATGGTGGAAGGTGCCGGTAATGGCAGTGGTAGTGGAAGGCGATGGCTATGGTGAAAGAAGGTGGCAGTGGCGGTAGCAGTGGTGGTGGAAGGCGATGGCTATGGTGAAAGACGGTGGTAGTGGTGGTGGAAGGTGGTGGTGGTGGTGAAGAGCGATGGCGGCAGCGTTGGTGGCGACGGCGGTGGTTACGGTAAAGGAAGGTGGTGTCGGTGGTGAAAGGTTGTAGCGATAATGGAAAGCAGTGGACGAAGGTGAAAGTCGATGGTGGTGTCGGTGGTGAAAGGTTGTAGCGATAATGGAAAGCAGTGGACGAAGGTGAAAGTCGATGGTGATGTGATGGTGGTGGAAGGCAAAGATGGTTGTGGTGGAAGGCGGAGGTTGTTATGGTGAAGGTAGTGGTGGTTTTTGAACTTGGAATATGAAAGTTTTTTGGGAAGTTGATTTTTTTTTAAAAAAAAAAATTCTTGGGGATTGAATGACCATTTCATAGGTATAGTTATGGAATGAATTTTTATTCTAAAGAAATGATCATTTCCATTTTAAATTGCATATCAAACAAATGAATGGTTGAAATAGACATTCCATTCCATTCATGTACATCAAACGCAACATTATGGGTTTGAGAGGTTTAATTGATTGTAAAATAAGAGACATACCAAAAGGTAAAGGAGAGTCAAAAATCAAAAGATTAATACTCACAAAATCACTTTGGACTCTATTAAGATTTAGGACTCCATTAACATCCATTCTTGACAATACAATTTAATTTTATTAAGATAATTTTATCATAAAAATATATATGAAGGGTCTCAACAACCACTTTGAGCTTTACTTACATTCATTTTCTGTAATACAATTTGATTTTATTGAAATTTTATAAGTAGATATCATCACTAATAATTAATCAAATATTTCTTTGCAATTACATTAAGGTATTCAAAAAAACCATAAAAGAAAAATATTGGACCCTTGGGAGTGAAGATGGGAAATGATAGTAGAAAAGATAGCAAAAAAATTAAAAAAGAAAGTTAATAATTATCACTTTAAATATTATGACATGACACATAAATAGCCATATAAATTAAGTAAGAGAAATTAAATCTGAGAAATATTCCATACAAGTATCATTTTTCTTACATAAATAGCCTCGTCATCAGTAGGTAAGACTCCTTGTACACGTGGCAATGAAGAGAGGGTACGTGTCGAAGCAGACCAAGCTAGCTTGCAAAACAAAAGCGGACACCTCGAGACACATAAGATAAGACCCGTGCTTGCAAAACTTCGTCCTTAAGTCTTAATAAATTGTTACCAAACCAAACACTTCGAAATATCCCCAAGTCGTACATATATCGAGGGCTCAGATCTATATATAAATTATACATAAGCAGAAGACGGAAATGCAGAGGAGCATCTTATTGTTGATTTCACTGTTGTTGATTTGGGCATCGTCTTCTTCGATTACTGTAACAATGGCAGACAAGGCTGTAGATTCATCTTCCTCCTCCGCGGCAACGGTTCACATCGTTTACACTGAGAAGCCTGTTAGCGAAGAACCCGAAGCTTACCACATTCGAACCCTAGCTTCCGTCCTCGGCAGGTTTTAATCTCTCTCTATGTGTATGTGTGTATATATATATATATATGAATTGTTGTTTTCTGATTTGTTTTGTGAAATACGTTTGTTGATTGTGTTAGCGAGGAGGCGGCAAAGGGGGCATTGCTGTACAGCTACAAGAACGCTGCGAGTGGCTTCTCCGCCAAACTCACTCCAGAGCAGGTCTCCCAAATCTCAGGTGAGGGTTCTCTCTCTCTTTCTTACTGCTGCTGATTTTCTTTCCTCTATCATCAATTTTATGATTTGGGTTGGAATTTTTGGGGCATATATCCTATTCACGCTTAAATTCATCTAAAATTTGTATTTTCATCACAATTTAAGGTTTTGCGCTTAAATTCATCTAAAATTTGTATTTTCATCACAATTTAAGGTTTTGACTTGTATTGCATTTTAATATTTCGTGTGTATAGGCCTTTACTGGCCATAATTCATTACATGCCCTGTCTAAACAGTGACGATCTTTCACCATTGCCAAGCAATGACTCGTTTGAGATATTTATATATGTGAAAAGTAGGATTGATTCATTGGTTGAATGGTAAAAAGACCCGTGAGCCGGATTCAAAGTACGAAAGTATGAGGGCACCCCGGGTACTTGTAAATTATGACATGGTTTAGATTTGCAGTCAGTTCACCCCTTCCAACACCCATTACCTTATTTTATATTACATTTTTTAGTCGATCTCAAATATTTAGGATAATATGTTGTTTAGTATCTTTACCACATGATCCTTTAAATGGCTGTTTGTGCTAGTGTTCAATTCCACATGGAAATGTTTGATGTATGTTGAATAATTAAAGACCTCTTTCCTAATACCTGGAATTGCACCTCTGTTCTTTTGTACCTTCTAAAATATAAGTGTATCTTCAAGGAGATGCTATTGATGTGATACCTGAATACTTATTCTGCTCGTTTTCGAAGTCATGTCATATGGATTTGGCTACATGTGTCAGGTACATATATATCTAACTGTTTGGTTGCCCTAAATCTTGAATCTTAGGACAGGCAGACTTGGTTTGGAACGTGACCTGTACATAGACACATCATATACATTTAATTACACTATATGTTTATATCATCTTTTTCTGTTTTTTTAATATATTTTATTTACTTATCAAAAAAAAAAAATATCATCTTTTTCTGTTTTTGGTCATGGAAAACTCACTTTGATCCCATGTGGACTTGAAGCCTTAACTTTCATATATTTAATTAGAATTTAAAATGAAAGGAATATGGTGAAACAAAAGGTTTCCATCTATTTCGTAAGTAGGAAACTCCATGGTGCTTGTTGCCAATGATATCGTGCTCTTTGATACCCCTAAATGGAACTTAACAATAAAACTAGAAATAGAGAAATGTTTTAGAATCATAAGGATGGAATTAGTCGAATTAAAATCAGAAGGATGTAAATTTAACAAAGATTCGGGCATTGATTATATAATGATAGAACTTCGAAACCAAAAGGTTGCTCAAAGTAACCAATTTTGGTACCTAGGGTGATGGGAGAGACTGATAATGACATGACTAGTAGAATAGGTGCGGGTTGGACAAAATAGAGGTAAGCTAGTAGTGCATATTATGTGATAAAATAATAACACATAAGCTAAAAGAAAATTTTTATAGGACGGTTATTAGACCATGTATGTTGTATGGGGCGGAGTGTTGGGCCCTAAAAATGGACAAGAAGGACGCCTTCATCTAGTGGAAGTAAGAATGTTAAGATGGATGTGTGGAGTGGCTAGAAAAAGATAAGGTTCCTAATGAGAGAGAGAGAAATTAGGTGTAGCATCCATTTGTGAGAAAATTAGAGAGTAGATTGAGATGGTCTGGACACATCTATCGGAGACTAGAGACATGCCGGTGAAGCGAGGAAGACTTGTTGTTATAGAAAGTGAGATGGAGAGGGCGGCCAAAAATAATATGGGACAAGGTTATTAAAAATGACTTTAAAAAGTTAACATAGTATGGGGAATGGCCTGTAATAAGATTGGTGAAAGAGAATTCATGTGGCCAACCCCCCCCTCATATGGGATTAAGGCGATGATGATGACGATGACGATGATGATGACAATGGTTAAGTTATTAAAAGCCCAAAGGTAAACTTCTTACTAACTTGTAATTTAAGAAATAAGCCAAGGGGATTTCAAATATGAAATAACATGAGAAGAATATATGTAACAATTGCTTTCTTTCTTAATTTTTCTTAATTTTTATGGATTATATACTGACAAATATGAATGTAAGAAAATAGTGCCCATCTATTATAGACTTCATAGGTTATTGTGCCGCTATCTTTAAGATTCCCTTGCTAGGTAATTTGTTGCCGTTATCAGTTCTTCTGCTTGGACCTAATCATCCATTCTAATCATCCATTTTGTCAAGTATATATACATTATTGTGCGCGCGCGCTTGTGTTTGTGTCCCCAGTGAAATTTGAGGAAGAGTGTTGGTGTTAGAACATGTTTATCTGATGCGAATCTAACTTCATATGAATTATCTCTTGTGAATTCAGCTCTGGTTCAGCTATGAATAATCGAGTTGTGTATCTTCAGTTGTAATTTTATAATAAAATAGCAATATTCTTTTGTGCAATAATGGCAGTGTAGTCTTTTTACATATGAATGTACTTGACATTTGCACTTACAAAAAAAGAATAAAAATTTGTATTCAACTCTTATATTGAAGGGCACAATTTATTTTTTCTTGTCAAAACTATTTCAGAGGCTCTCATTTTTCCGTAGTTTTGGTTCTCTTGAAGCATTATATGTGCATAATTCCCAGAAGATGGATTTGCATGTTCTTCTCCCCAGAGTAACTTATATCAGGATAAGAGGGAAGGAAAGGGAAAACTAACTGAAATATACATTTTTTTGCAGAAAAACCTGGAGTTCTTCAGGTTGTCCCAAGCAGGACTGTCCAGCTGCATTCCGGACATGGAAGGATGAACGTGTGAAACTTCAAGTCTGCGTGAAGTAGTAGCTCTTGGGCCTGTATAGCTTGGCCAGGAGAAAGAAAGCAAGGTGTTTCTTCCCTAACGTATAAACAACTATATATTTGTGTTTATGGCACTGCACGTGCCAACTTAATAAAGTGTCGACTCTAAACAATATTTGGACACCTTCAATGTGCATTATATAAGGTAACTCTAGCCTGTAATATCGACCTACTATGCAGGATATAAGCCAGTTGCAACTGCAATCGTAATGTGTTGAATATATGAGAATATTAAAGCTTGAAATGCGTCCTCATTTGCATGATCATGGGATGAATCCTGAGCATTTTTAAAGTCGAATATTTCGGAAATTTGAGAATTTTTTTGGGTTTAAGCTGTTGAATCTTTGGAAATTCTCTTTTGTTCACTGGGATCAGATTTTAACACAGGTTTGAAATTCTTAATGTGGGTACTGTGATTATATTTCATACTAACTAAAACAAATTCATTTCAAGGATGGTTTGGTGTTTTTTTTTTTTTTTTTTTTTTTTTTAAGCCCAAGGATGATGGGACAATGTCGACATTTCCTAGCCTATTTGCTACTTGACCAGCTTTAAAGGGCTTGAACATAAATTTAGGTCAACAAGGGTTCTAAATACAGCGTCACTGATACAGATAACAAGAAATTCCAGGGTGTTTCTTATCCAGCATGTCATCTACTTCAATTCGTATAGCAAGAGATGTAGTGTGAACATGGCTCATTGGTACTGTGTGATCATGAGTGTGAGAAAATACTTGCAAAAATGGTTCAAACTGGATGGTGGTGGATTTAACAAGATAGGTTTATTTTCTTGATTCTTTAAGGTTCATTGATGAATCAAACACAACTAGAGTTGATACCATTTTAGTATTAATGCTATTTTTTCCTTTCTTTTTTCTTTTTCCTCGTAACTAGGGCATCCAATGGTTGTGTGTGTGTATATATATATATATATATATATTTTTGTGTAAATCTGATGTGTCATAATAGATTTAACAAAAATTTTGAATTATTTATTTTTAGCTCAAGTGGTTGTTTTATGCATTTTGTGTATGCAAAAATATATTTCCAGACCAATTAGTGTCATGGACTTTGTAGACATTAAAATTTTAGTGGGTTTTAATTTTGACAAATGGACCCATTAAATATGGGCCTCATGTTTAATTAAGTTATTTAGTTGGCCCAAACTTGGT